>UZAN01043250.1:21292-32608 GCA_900618425.1 Echinostoma caproni
ATGGTTGATTAACTGTCTGAAACTGATGGCTCGACTGGAACAAAAATTCTACAGCAATCATGATGAGGCAGCAACGATGATCTGAAAGCGAAACACGATGCTCATTTTGAAAGTCACGTGCCAGGGCAATGTAAACAAACGTTGTTTGCTCACTCATAGTCTGCCCTGCAAACAGTCGCCCAGAGGGGAGAGGGAAGCTAAGTTCAAGAACTGGGATAGATATACTATGCCATCACTATTTTCTGATAACTATTCCGGAAAATTCTTTCATAGTAACTTATCATAGTTGCAAAAGGAACCAGGGTTGCAGCACGCGAAGTCCCTTCTTAAAGACTGCTACATCTAAAAAATAACTCTTACTCTCACGTCTTTGGGTTGCAAATCTACTGGTCCGCTGCACTGGTTGGGCAATTATCTTCTCGAATTTCAACCGCTTTTTGCTCGTCTTATTTTCCGCGACGAGCTGATATTTGGTATGCTACGTAAGTAGAGTGATCTGGTACGTCCAAGAAAAATCAAGTAGCAGACACTGGGTTGGACGATCTCTGGTGCGAGGCAAATCATCTGCAATGTTGCAGTGGGGTTGTGACCATTTAACTGATGAAAATGCGTTGCGAATAATCCATCAGGGGCCTTATAGTCTATCAATGTAGTCGACAAACATTGAAACTAAGAATTAACTGTCTTAGTGTTGATTCGTCTGCTCAATGCATTGCAGTGGTGACTGTCAGGTGGTTACGATCAACAATACAGTTGCCTAGATGTCGTGCTTTCCATCCCAGTTCTCTCTTTCCCACAAATCTTTCCCTCGCAAAATGCTGGACTGTTTCTTATTCAAAAAATATAAGGGATAAAATTAGAATTACGGATTAATTCAACTACCATAGTTTTGATCCGAATGCAGCCTCGATAGCTGGATGGATTTTTTTATTCAGTGACCGGAAACAGTTATTCACGGTCACCAACCAACACTGACCTCTTGGCTTTCCAATCCTGTTCTAATTCATTAGAAAGCTCGTTTTATTTCACCGTGATGAGCAGTTCCGATTTCCATCCGATCCATGAAATCCAAAACACGCTATGATATTATTGAAACGTGAACGTTTTTCCTACATCTCCAGTAGTATTATGGAGATAGATTTATGATTTTCTTAACAGGCAATGGAAAACATATAGTGACCTTTTGTTTTTGCTAAACGCTATTGACTGAGCCAGCGGAAACAATACACTGATGTTGAAACGCAGGTAGTAGCGCTGGCCAACCTGAGACGCATTAATCATCCAGGCAGTTCACAAATCAAAATATATTTCCATGAGAGCGCGTAGAATCATCATTATCACAGCACGTGTTGAATTCAGCTATTTAGTGGTAATCTCATCAGCTGTGGACATACGTTCAGATCCCGTTTGTTAAAAGGATGACAGGTTTGGGGACAGATGAACACACGGGGAAAATAAATCAAGAGGAATCCGTCTTCATCCTCCGGAATGGTAGCCGTCTACCGTGGTTCGGTGGTACAGCTGCCATTCGGCGTTACAAACACGACTTATGCAAACAGATCGAATTCCTGGTCAGCCCCCCGCTACCCTGGTCGGTGTGACTACCCCCTTGCAGTGAAAATGCTCGTTTCACCTATGCACAATCCGGACCGGTTTAGTGGCCTTTACCCTCCGTATTGATTGCTTTCTCTTACCTGCTTGTCGCATTTCGCTGTTTTAACCAAACTTGATCTGAATGTATGTACGCATCTGATCGGATTACCACGAAATAGTTGAATTCAACACATCCTGTGATCGTGATGCTTTTTCTTGCTGCCAGGAAAATGGTAAAGGAAACTGGTTGGGCAAAAAATATTTATTCTACCCTGAATAGCACTGCAATTACAAATCTTCATCAACAGAAGCAACTATATATTACTTTTAATAAAATGTGGAACATTTTAAATGTGTGACAACGTTGTTTCATTTGTTGGTCAAATGTCTTCGAAACCGACCCATATATAATTGTAATACCCAGCGAATAAAGGGATTGAAGACAATGTTTTTGCTATTTTGTTATTCTTCTAAAATGTGCTCGTCCAAGCGGTCCCCTCTTCTCTATCCCATTCAACTTTTTGAGTAGACATTGCCTCAAAATTCTAACGTCGTTAGCCAAATAAATTTCGAGATATTGTGTTGACTGTAAGAATAAAAATAAGACGGCTTAGCCAGGAGGCATTGCACAGCTGCTTCTATATATTTGGGTTTCATCAACTGTACAAATCCTTTGGCCAAACTATGGAACCCCACCGGTCGAAAGCTGTCATACCACCACTGGACCACCGAGAAGCTTTTCAGACTGTTTCTCATTTTGAATATAAATGATGTGGCGCAACCTGTGTTTGCGAGCTAAATGAAGGTATCACACCTAGCACATCTCAGCACTAGCCTCCAGCGTTGTGATTCAGCTGGAAACATTCATAACCTGCTTAAATGTTGTCTGGGAGTGGCGGAGGATAGTACTCGATCAAACGTGACGAATTCATCTTGTAAATGAGACTTAGCTGGAAAGACAGTAAACACTGTCTTTTTATTCCAGCCTTATTTGCACGACGAATTCATCACATTTAATATTGTGTTGAACTACGGATTACACACAAGGTGGCTTAGATTTTCCTCATAGGCAGACTACTAAAATCAGCTTTTCGCTGCTTTGTGTAGATGCAATCATTTTTCGTGAGGATAAATATAACGAATCGATGTATCTACTTATAAACCGTGTGATTCTTTTATGCCTCCGTTTTTGTCCCACTAGTGTTTTGCATTCCATTCTCTCCCTCTGAGCGTGAATTACCCCGAAATCAAAGACTGATGTGCAAAGATTGCAAAGTTTTCAATTCTCTTTCTCTCTGTCTATTTTCACTTATTTGAAAAAATAGGGCATAGATTCAAAACACAGAAAAGTGGGTGTTTATCGCATTCAAATGAGATCGGTAAAATCTCACTCATTGGAAGAGCATGAAAATTACTGATCAATGAGGGGGATATTTTCTCGGTGATGAAGAAGAAAACACTTCAGAACAGTCTCACCAAACATGAGAAGAATAACTCGGGCAGATGTAACCAAAACATGTAGGCTGGAGGACAACAACTTTCGTCCCTTCAATAAGGCTCGGATACAAGAACTTCGTGCCAATGATCCTGAGCGCCGACTAGAGTTTTGCACATGGTATCTGACGCACTTGCACGTGTGGCAAACGTTATTTACGGATGAAGACATTTTTCACTTGAACGGAAATGTGACAAGCTCTATTCGTTGGGCCGTTGAAAACCCAAGACACTTTGTTGGATCAAAATCGCTTCATAATCCCAGGGTGCTGGTATGGGCTGGTATTGTGCACCGCAAGATTGTCGGGCCGTACTTTTTCAACGGAAACGTAACGGTAAGAACAATTTTGCTTATTAAATTGTTTAAGGCGCTTCATACTTCCAAATGTTACAAGATAATGTGGTACCTGCCATCCGTCGTATAGAAACTGAAGTTGGTACTACAGTTTGGTTCCAACGTGACGGTGCACCGCCTCACAATTTTCTCGTGGTGAGAAGTTTCGTCGACTCGGAATTTAAATGCAGATGGATTGGTCCTGGAGGACCAAAGGAATGGCCTCCCAATGTCACCTGATCTGTCCACCCTGGATTTCTTTCTGTGGGGATATCTAAAGCGAACAGTTTATTCCCGAAAACCGAGAACTGTCGATGAGCTAAAACAGAGTATTGTGGCGTAGTGCGAAAGTATTCCAACTGCTACCATTTTTCACCGGATTTTGCTATGCAAGCAGCAGAATGGAAAACATATGGAATAACTTTTATGATATGAATATAATTTATCCCATAATATTTGTTCTTTCTTTTTTCGGAATTCTATCTCCGACGTAGTTAGCGAGTTCGTTCAATGCAAAAACAACCAGTAGGGAAAAAATCAAGAAGAGTTTTGAGTGGGCCTACATTAGGGGATATTGTTGTCCGTTATTAAGACAAGTTCAAAGTTTTATTATGATTATCTGCTTATCAATCCCGCTTCGAAAAATAGTACGTGTACTTTGGAAGAGTCAAGCGTTGGCCCAGTGTCATCATCACTTGAGCATTTTTCATTCTGAATTTCCCACATGGCGCACCGCTCCACAACTGATTCTCTACAAGCACTTGGGCTGCATCGGATTCGGAACCTATCCCCCTCCTGTGCCGGCCCGGAAATCACACGACCGATCATTTATTGATCGGTCGAATGGGATCTGGTGCTTGCCCAGCTAACCCGAGCGAGAAGCCACACCTTGTTTACAGCCTTGAGTTTCAGGCAGGCCCAGTGAACTTCGACTGTGCAGCAGGGGTGCCATCAGTACACGGATGGACGGGACGCAACAACATGAGCATTACAAAACGTACAAGCCGGTAATCAGACAGTTTCGTGTTTGGGTGAGGGATTTTAAGCGCCGCAGATAGCGGAATATGATCCAATCAGGTCGCAGAAAGGGTCAGAGGGAATTTACTTGTTTAAGGTCACGGGTGAGAGGGACGAGACGATATTAAACGATGGAGCGATCGCACTGTAGGAGATTGTGACTGACAATAATACATGTTTATTCTTGATGGAAAAATAGAGATTCCTTCTTACTACACTCTTCTCCCCGCTTCAATCCCGACAAAACGGAGGTGGAATGAGATGACTCGAAGTCGAGAAGAAGAGGAGAACTTTGGCCATAGGCACAGTTCGCTTCTCTTCAGCAGATGACTGAAGTGTTAATTCGTGTGGAAAACAAAGAGAAAACCGGAAGGTGTTGACGATTGTCGAGCAGACTTCGTTTGTTATGTGCATTGGGTTGATGCTGACAAGTGACTATTAAAAAAGACACAAGTTTTATAATGTTTTCGGATTCTTTACTGCCTGATGCGGTATTATGAGACACTTTTTTGGAAAAGGTCCATGCAGTCAGTGATAAATATTACTTATCTGGAAAAAGACCAACGTGTTAGAGGAACATGAGATCAGGCTTTATATCAATTTCCTCATAGCCGGTGACTTTACTTAGCATTCAAGTTGGCTGTTTTCAAATTCAAATTCAAATTTTTATTATGGGAAAAACTTACAAAGACTTCGCTTATCAAATCCCATAGGGTGTTTATACTTTGAGTTCGTAACACGATTCACAAGATCACAGTTAGTCCATGAAAGTAAAATAGTAATGTAATGTTGTTGACGAGCACAGGAGAATATATTATGTAGTTGGGTGTTGAAACATAGTGTTTGCCAGAGCATCATCAAGCCGACGCTTGAAAGATACTAATGTTGGCGCACAGACCATTTGAGGTGGTAGAGAGTTCCATTTGCTGCACACTGACTGCAAATGAATGGCGTCTGCAGTCGAGACGGCTCTTTTGGTGTGCCAACTTCATTGGATGCCCTCTGAGATAAACATTGTTTGACAGAACCAAAAGAGATCTACATGGATGGTTGGGCTGTTGGAAAATCCGATACAGTAAGATCATATCGCCTCTGGTTTGACGATATTGAGACAAGTATAGCCCCAAGAGCTGTAATCTTCTGCCATTGGACCTCTGACCATCTTGGTAGCCATTCTCTGTGGATGTTCAAGTGCCTTCCGATCTCGCTGCAGCCATGGGTTCCAGGCCTGAATTGAATACTCGGTGTATGGACGGATTTAAGTGGCTAACAGAGGTGGAAACAAAGCCGGCTCAAACGATCCAAAAACACGTTTGAGCAGTCCAACCTGTTTTACCGCCATGGATGATGCCGTAGAACAGTTTGTGGAGCAACTCAAGTCTGTACGAATGACCACTCCCAGATCCTTCTCGGATGAAGCATGAGGCATAGTTTCGTGTCCGAGAGTGTAGGAATAACAACCAGGGTGACGTAGTGATAAAACTTCACATTTGGTAACGTTGAATTCCATATCATTGGAGAGAGACCATCTTTGGGCTTCGTCAAGAGCGTTCTGGAGATCAAATGAATCTTCTGGTTTTGTTATTGTCCTCCATATTTTGGCATCGTCCGCAAACAGCAGAGTTTGTGGTTCGGGGACGTCTGGAAGATCATTTATAAAGGCAAAGAAAAGACGTGGGTTTAGTACAGATTCTTGTGGAACCCCACGATTGACATCTATTGGATCAGAAAGTGAATCGGAAACACGAACTGACATGGTACCTAGGCAAAGTAACTCCGCTATCCAGCCTAGTACGAGTCCACCGATTCCATAATTATACAGTTTCCGTATCAGTATTTGATGATTTACTCCATCAAATGCTTGAGAGAAGTCCAGGTAAATAACATATCCCCCTTGGCCTTGGTCTACAGCATGAGTCCAATCGTCCCTAGCCAAAATCAAGTTAGTTACACATGAAAGATTTTTTCGAAACCCATGCTGGGCTGGGGATAGTAAATCATTTTTCTCCAAATGATTCATTACCGAATCTGCAACAATAGATTCCACCATGACTTTGGACAACACTGAAAGGAGAGGGACGGGTCGGTAGATGTCACGATATAAATATATATACATGTGTACAATCATACATTATGATCCAACCTCGAACTTAAATCGAGAATAAGGAAAACTTCCATGACAACTCCTGGTTGATTAATTGGTACAAATAACAAAAATGGGTGAACTGGGGAGTGGGTGGTGAGTTACCTATATTAAGTGATACTAGCAAGAAGTATCCAGATGATCAAAAAGGAATAAATAGCAAGCCCAAATAACCGTGGATGTACTCCAGGATTGAAATCGCACAGAGCCATTAGGTGAGATGATTGACAAATATCTGAAATAATCGGCTGATAGACTGAACTGAGTGCTGTTAAATCGTATCTCTTTCGTTTAAGTTAGTCTTTCATAAATGATTGTGAGACAGTTGATTTTATGTAGTAAAGTTTCAGTTATATGGATATCACTGTCTGGCTGAAGTTCACGGAAAGCATCGGAAGTTATTCAGACAATTTTCCAGCTAAATAGTACACATAGGAATTATATACAGACAAGGAGCATGGTTGGCATTTAGAGATGGAAGTTTCTGTGTAGATCCTTGAATGTTTAGGAGAGTTTGGAAGCATTTATGGGGTCAATAATCAGCGGCAATATTGTATGACACCAGACCTTGACATTTAAGGTATTAAAATCAAAAAGGGATTTGTGAAAAAAGTACAATAATCAGATTTTGTATATAATACTGCAGTATTTCTAAGCGACCTACACGAACTATTGAAGAATTCGGTTCAACACAATTTTCCTCAGAGAATTATTGGGAAGAGCTATCCGGGAAGGAACACTACGAATACGATCAATTGATTCTTATAGGTAACCTTTCATTCACACTTGTCACGGACGAATGTTGGTTCGCTATACTTATACGATTCGAATGTAGTTTTTGTCGGAGTTAGCTTCTAGTTCATATTCACGGGTTCGAACCCTGGACCCTTTGGATGAGACAATTGTGTTACCATCATGCCAAGTATTTTACTTTGGAACTGATCAGAAGTGTCGATCAAGGGTTGTCCGGATGCTGTCTTCCGCAAAAGTCATTTTATACACCCAGGCGGAATACACGTTATGTACTTTCTGTTTGCTGCAACAGTGTGTGCTTCGATCAACTCAACTGATTCTGCTACATTAAATATACCTCTTTTATTACACTCAACCAACACAAGCCATATATGGGGGAAGAAAACAGCATGAAAAAATACAACTAAGAACAAAACTACCTCAGATGGAATTCCACAATCTGCTTTGTGAGTGTTATATACCCCCGCAATTCTTGTCACTGTGCAAACACTGGTAAAGGCGTGTCCTTAGCATGATAAAAAATATCGCTCACGAGTCATTTTCATAACATTGTCGTCAACATCAAGTGACTGCAGGAGAAAAACGGGAGAACAAAATGGCTCTCTGCTGTAATTCGACAGTAAATTGGAACCTAACTAAGTTTTATACTCGTTTCCGGTCTAGGGGTAACTTCTGATGCTAGAGGAAAGTATGGTGATACTCTAGTTATACTTTTGGTGATTTACTTCATATGTCTTAAAATTATTTTATTTTGGTTACAATTTTTAACTATTTTTTGGGTGTACTGGTCTCAGAAAGAAAACAGTACGAAAGAATTACAGCGACTGGTAATCAAAATCCCTCATACTCGTGGATTTTGATTGGTTTATCGTGATCATCCATCGGTCCGATTTGCAGGGCACTCTTATGCGCTATTATCCCCGGTGATGAACGGAAGCATATACATTGCACGGGCATCNTATTAATCACACCCACCCACCTACATACACTTACACACACACCGTGATTATCAAATATTTGCGAGGGTATTAATTTGGATGTATGTGTGGTTGTGGTTGTAGATGAATTCACTGTCCCTCACCTCCGGTCTGTCGTTTCGAGCTCCCAGATTCCATTTATTTGTGTCTACGTTCGCGTGACGGGGTGGCTTAAATGAACAGCCGAGCAGGAAATAATACACTGACAACATCGCAGGGTGTTAGTCTCTTATGCGAATTGGAAACATCATTGCGTTGGTTACTGTGGTCAGGCTTGAGCAGATGGGAGTGCAGAAAGATCGGCGAATCATAGGTCTACAAAAAATCAATTCATCAAAAATCGTTTGGACAATGATCTTTATCGTATCTGGTCTCCCAGGTTGGTGTTTTTTTAATATTATTATTACAGTTGTATTCAATACGGGTGATACGTTTGTAGTATGATGAAGTCTCGTGTTGAAAAGAGGAAATATACAATTCCTGTTTAAATTTGTTAATGTGAAACACCTGGCATCTGAGCAGTTCGCATTGGGGTGATTCATTTGTTTTGTTGTTGCTGTTGTGCTTGTTGAATGAAATAGACGGACATCATGAGATAACAGGAACAAGTTTGGCATCAGGCATTCTAGGATAAAGCAGGAATGGCGATGTTGGTGATGGCTTCTCTGGCAAGTTTTCCATTTTAATAAGTGCCAACTACTACCAATCAAGGACAACTAATTCTTCGCTGCAGTTTCACACTTCACTCTTTCATCAGTGCTCGGTTTTCAAATAACAATCAAGAAAAAATATTTGTCAATAAGTTATCCGATTGGTACAGGCAGCTTATGATTTTAAATAGAAAATTTTCTTGCATAAAAGCAAGCAGCATCCTTCTTAGTACTCATCAATGAACCTGCGATGGGGTCAAACCTGGGCCTGATATGTAAAACGCAGGTGTACGCACCTGTGGTTCAAACAGGAGCCCTCGCAAATAGCACAGTCCAACTTAGAAAAAGTATTGCTGTTTTCTATCCTCAGGAATCTTCCTATTAATTTTCATAGGCATTAGTAAGTCTAAGTAATGAGCCACATCTATGATTTAAAAATGGCCATTGAAGTATCAGATTTATCCAACTCCCCTCGCTTAAATTGGTTTTCAAATTGACCAACTTTTTTCTAATTGACAATGTTCTTTGGTTTCACAGACATGTATTGAGACAACCTGAGAAGGAATTCACCAGAGCCATGTTTGGTCAGATCGGTTGAGTAAAAAGCCCTCATGATGGGATGTGTCGTTTGTTTAAACTCGAGTGAACTGATTATCAGCCTTTGGTTTCTTGTTCAACCGTCCCCCAAATGCTGAGAATGCATTTCTCTCACTCCCTACCTCGGACCTGAAAGTGTCAAATTCCGTTTACCTGCAATGCTGGAAGTCTGTTACATCAAAAGACTCGCCCTATTTCTGACTTGTGAGGGAATGTTGCGTTGGCTAAATTTATAAATTATTTATTTAGATTTATAAACTTAATCAAATCGTGTCAAGCAATCGGCTAATCAGTGCGCTTTAAGCATCATTTGGTCTATTGCATACTCATTGTTTTTCCTAAATTGCTTAAAAAGTACTCCAAAACATTGAGTCGCGGTTTTGAAACGACCAGCCCTGTATCGGACATCCTTCTTAAAGTGTTAGCGTTGAACTATTCGGTCCTCCTATAAGTACCGTGCTATTGCTACTTTGCTATAGCAACCGTCGAGAACAACACACACACACGCACACACCGAACTTGCACAGTGATATTTCTTGTCATCGATCGAACTCTAAAACCCTATCTCGTTTTCGTAATCATCCCCCCAACCCAGGTAGAATAAATTTGTATAGAAACCCTCTAATCCCTCAGTTGGTCCGTGTACTTATTAAAAAATACAAATCATCTCAAGAATGCAGTGCAAATGAAATTGTTCATAATCGTTTTTGTGTTAGTCAATTTATATTTATATTTTTAATGTACTCCAAGTGAATATATATTGCCGTGTTAATCTATAACACATTTTTCATTTCATTTCATTTTTACTCCATTTTATCGAATGAAAAGTAATACAACTTTCAGGAGGGAGGAAGCCACCAACCAACGGGATGCCATTCAATACCTAATGGGAGTGTCAGACGGTTGTTAATGGGATTCGAACACATGCCATCGGGGTAATAATTTGGTGTCCTTTATCACCGGGTCACCACCGCAATGCAAACATTACATTTGATGATCTCGACTTGAAGTGATTGTTATTTGAAATCAGATAGACATGCACAGCTATCAGAAAAACTGACGATCGCTTAAAAATCAAGTTTTTATCTAGGTCTATTCAGAAAATATTTGGGGTGATTACCGATAGAGATGGCCTCTGAATAACCAGTCGTCTAAATTATATTTTGAGCATCAAAATAGACCATTTTGTTTGACAGTACTGAAGTTACAACTGGCCTCTCAAAATAAGAACCCCGTTCGGTTAAGCGAAGAGAGAAAAAAGCCACAGTCTGATGTGTCTTATGAATACACAATCTAAGCAAAAACAACCAACACAAAATCTTGGAATTTTGAGAACACCTCGTTACTCATTTTGCTTACAAATCGGGTGTAACAATGAACCGATCGTCTGTAGAAACGAGTTTCTAGTACTGTAATCAATCATTATAAAACCATTTGCGAAGAAGTCTTGTGTGATAAATACGTACAATTCGTTATCCGCGTTCAGCTTTATAGTCCATTCGTCAGTTGAGCTCTATGAGTATCGGGGAATACTCACTTTTGTTCCCGGTTCTATGATGGATGGAAACCTGTTACTCTCTTTCTCTCTCTGTCTCTGTCTCTCTCTATTTCCCTTCTTTCTCAATCCAACAAGAAGATTCTTGCATTCGGACAGCTTTCTGATAACAAAAATATCATGTTCAAAGCTCCCTAGACATTCTAATCACTAAACGTGGAAATCAACATGCAGTTTGATGCGTACATGTCTGTTTCACCGCA
>UZAN01043251.1:0-14380 GCA_900618425.1 Echinostoma caproni
AGTTATTCTAACCTTAAGTTAACACCGATTGCAAAAATGCTGAATAATAATTTTCTAATCGTCGACCCGGGGCACAATGCACAACCCTCGTTCGTTGTTCATTACAGGTTTGGCTGCTCAGTAATACAACGATGATAGATTATGAGTATGGTGCTGTTGTTAATTCTTTAACTGTATACTCAAATCAGTGCTAAGTTTCTTGTCACTTGTGAGCTTCAATCCCAGAAATATGTAAGTCATCGAGTTTATTTTAAAGGAATGAGTTTTATTCTAGGGAACCACCGTATCGATTGAATTTACTCGTTAGGCTACTGAGGCCCCAGACTGGAAGGGTCACACAGTGAATCATACCTACATTCACACACGAGGATGATGACGGGCTTATCGATTCATTCTGAAACAAAACACTTCTCTGCACAGCCGACAGAGGTCACTGAACACCGGGTTCCTTCATTTGTGCCTAAAGCTCACTCGATCAAACGTCCAACACAAAACGTTTCCAGGTGGTGGTGGGTAGAGGATAAACAGCCAAACTCACACCACCCTACAGAGCGTCCCAGCTTTGCTCTGTAACCTATTCAATAAGATTCTTCTGTCTATGGATAGATCATTTCATTCTCACTGGACGACGTTCCCATGGATGTGTCGGCAAAAGCGGTTTCGAAAGAACGCGCTATGCATTATACCAAAACTGTTGGCCCCTGTTGATCACACCTTTCTGTTAGAGGCTCCTCATTAAATCCATCTGGTTGATTGTATTTCACGTGCCTGTTAAAGAAGATACAGTTTTGATCCAGATGGTTTTCATTCATGTATTTTTAATATAATGTGATAATAATATAACATGTTGTATCATTCGACTCAGGTCCTTTTATTGGCATCTTTAATTGGATCTTTCTCAATTCCTCTTTTATTACTCTTCTGTTGTCTGATATAACTTCAACGTCATTTATCGGTCATCAGACATCCGTCTTCTGTTCATCAATACGTTGTTAGAAATTTTAGTGTTTGATCAAAATTACAATTGAATTTTTATTCCTCTTTTCTATGGATAGAATGATAATAACAGAGCGCATCGCAGTAGCTTACAGATATAATCGTATGATTATTCTTTAAAGATGCACATTTTTTGAGTACATTCCACATGTTGTTCCGTAAGTTATTCGAATAAGCATAGTACAGTTATATTACCCTGAAATGCGACGTACATCAAATCAGTCCTCATTTGAGTTGCTGCAGGTAAACACCGCTCTGGACCTACAAAATGGTAGTGCGAAAGAAGGCCCGATTAGGGCCGTTATTTCTAGTACGAATCAAACATGTTTATCCCCTCACATTCACCGCAGACGAATCATATGATGCTCAAATTAATTTACTTAGACCGATGTAATCGAGCTCGTCGGTTTGTGTGCGATTCGGTTCTGTGTCATTTGCACGCACCAATCAGAAAGGTCACTGCAGTCCGAGTGCTTTTATCGGTGACTTTGTGATTGGCTTGACCTTACAAAAACAACCGTCTTATATGAGCGTCAACTGATCCAACAATAAAGGCCGAGCGTTTCAAGTTATGTGATATTCAAACTTGAATGACACCTAAAGCGGAATTGATGCGTCATCAGTTATTTGCTAACTAAACTGCACCGGGACAAACGAAATCCCACATTGCATTTGTGCATGGTTCAGCCTTTTGACAGTTCACACTCCCCGATCATCGATTCGATTAACGCAATATGGCGTCGACAGACAACAACTTGTCAAACATCCCATTCCTGCGCGATATGGCCATAAATTTCAATGTGAAAAACATCCCATTGGCAATATTTTTCTTCGTCCTGATTTGCATTGGTTCTGTGTTTGCTGTGGTTGTGATTATTCTGTGCATCAAATCGTGCATACGACGAGCAATTTTGAGCAAAGCAAGACGTAAACCAATCAAGGGTGTGTTCCTGGATGAGATACTGGACCCAATAGTCGAACCAGGGATGTGTGGTTTACTGACATTTGCTTTGGAATACGACGTGTCCAGCAAATGTCTACAAGTGGTTATTGTTGAGGCCAAAGACTTAAAAAATCCGATAGATTCAAATAAGCATGACGTTTATGCTACTGCTAGATTATTAGTACTATTGGATAAAATGTGTGTACCACGTGGAAAATGGTACAAAACCAGCGTCGAACGTGATACACTCGCACCAAAATGGCACTTTGCATGCCCATTCACAATAACGGAATATGAATTAAAGAACGCCACACTGATTATTGAGGTCTTCCACTGTGATAGTTTGGGTCAAGCACATTGTTCCGGTCGACTTGAGGTAGCCATTGGGGATATCGATATGAACGAATATGTTGGTGGTACGTACGACAAAACTGCCGGTTTACTTTCGGCTGCACCCACCTGTAAAAGTACTGGTGAGCTCTGCGTCGGTCTTGCCTATCTATCTAACCCTGGCTGTGTTGAAACCTTCATCTATGAAGCACGAAAACTGGATTTCGGTCATTTGTTAACCCAAGGCCAGGATGCTATTTACATCCAAGTGGAACTAAAGTATAGGAAGCGAACATTCGCTTCTTATGAAACGAAGTCCAAAGTTGACTTAATTAATCCCTACTTCAACGAAAAAGCTGTTTTACCAATTAAACCGAAATATCTGGATCAGGCATGTGTGGTGTACAGTCTGAAAAAACGTCGAACACTCAAACGCAGCAACGTTCTCGCTCGAGCAGTTGTCGGTTCAGTTTCTCCGCTTACTAATGGCGTCAAACATTGGGATGATATGCGAAAACATAGCCCACGCACTCATGTCATGTGGCACCTATTGGTTCCGGAAGCTAATCGACTTGACCCCTAAACTATCATATCGCTTGCTGAACGACTCACATCCAAGTTTACAACGTCTGCCTTCCCATCGTTTACCCGAATTGTTCAACCACGACCATTGATTGGAATTGGTATGTGTTTGATTTACGTAACTGACCGATCATTTCCATCGATTAGAAGAACGTAGCCGAGTTCATCCCGAGTGACACATTACAACTCAACTGTTTTGTTTTATATATTCGCAGTTTGTTTTCTCATCGCTGTCCAACGAAATTGAAACAAAGATGCAATTAGGCCGGTTCCAAGGTCTGCTTCAAATCTTTCCATCTACCTCTATTTTTGTTTGTTTGTGCTCATGAATGTACCACTGGTGACAATAAACTGCTCTAATTGACCTCATCTCGTCAAAATCTCTGTCCAACTCCGTAGTGATACTTAAGAGTTCCTTCAAGCCAAGTAAAGTTAACGTTATACGGTTCAGAAAAGTGCAAAAAGGCGCATACCAAGCAGCACATGCTGACTACGTTAACAGAAGCCGAAAACAAACCCATAAATGTCCGTCAGACATCAGCAAGCAAAATTTAACACAGGGTATTTCCAAATCAATAGTTTACTCATCCCGGGATCGGTCAAGATTCTGCAAACGGTGAGACTGCCGGAAGATTGAATTATTTCGGTATGGATACAACGGCTTCTGGCGGAGCAACTGGATGAGACAGAAACTTTTGTATTGAAGGTAAGAAGCAGGGGACGTTCAGGGTCTGTTGGAACCGTGGGCCAGTATTTACACCTTGTTTGGGAAAGAGTTTATTAAAGCGAACAATACGCACGTGGGGAATACCTTTCTAGAGAAAAAGGGATTGAACAACCATAAATTAATTTGAAATCTTTCCACAGCAAACCGGGGAGGTTGACTGGTCAGTGTGGTAATACGCAAGCAATTATAAAACGATGTACACGGCATGGACCGTGCAAATAATTCAAGCGATATAGGGTTTAAGTTCTAATGAACCAAGTTACCTATCACTGAGCAATACACGAGATTGTGATTCATTGAAAGTGGTAGTAATGCTCGTCATTAATTATGAGAAGCGTGAAAAAACTAATTCATTTCGAACAGTTCAAGGACAAGTAACAAACTAACCACTCACAATGATGCGCAATAATATCACCATACACATTGAGTAAACAGAGAATTTGTCTTCACTGGTGGAAAAGATGAATGACAGGAGTAGGCTAACGGTGGAAAACAGTTTATTGAAAGATGCCAACTTTGCCGGTTGTAAATAAGGATACTTGTCTAGGATCAAGGGTGGGTTCTACGTGAACGGTTGGATCAACGCTTGAGTTAGAAAGCCAGAGAAAAATAATTTTCCTCTCAAAGCTGAACCTGGTGCGTGTATAATTAGCCTGTCTGAGAACATTTTTTGAACTCACGTGATTCAGCTGACTATTTTGGTGTTCCTGTGAACAATATAGAATGCTATTTAGCAGTTAGGAACCAGTTCGGGTTTCCCTGGAGTTCAATGGTCGAGATGTCAATATCCAGGCAACCTTGGCAATAGTAGTCAGAGGATGCACTACGTGACACACAGTTGGCTTAATATCATAAAACATGTTTGATTGTGAAATAGAATGTCCCCCCTTTGGTTATTTGAGCTTGAAAATATTCAATTTTGGACAGAATTGTTTCAGTAATTTTCAACTCAGATGTGTTTGTATAGTAGTGTGTCTGATAGTTCTCCGTTGCTACATTGAGTTAGGTTTAATGCAGAACTGGTAGGTCACCAATATCGGCTCCACCATTAACCGATATTTGTGCACTGGATCACGCTTCATAATACTAGCACAATTTGTGGACTATGCGGGTTCGTTCATTTCTGATTGTCTGACGGATTGAACCTAAACAGAACTGGATCACAGAGTGACGAGGGCTGAGATGGAAACAAAGACACGATCAGTATACTTTGGAAAACTGGCAAATTATTTTTCTTAATATGATTACCAGTGACTTGGGTGATACCTTTATTTACCGTAACCTTTGGTTACACAGATTGTTGTAGATGACAATCCGATAAAATTGGATTGATGTGTTTAGAGTAAACCAAAAATAGGAGTAAGCAAAATGAGGTGGAATGGATCGAGGCATTGATGACAAGAAATTTGTTTGCGAATCCACCAGTCGACCTGCTAATGTTGTGCGAAAAAAACACTTACTATATTTTACCGAATCAAATGCACATTCATATGACACTTTGGGTGGGTTGGGGTTGGTGAATGCAGTATTTGACTCGATTGCATGCATAATGAATTTCACTGTGCACAGGCCAACTTAGGCTTGATTATAATCCCACAAGGCGGTGCCTGGTCGAGGGAAGTTGCTTATTGCAGATTACAGTTGGGACATCAATAATTTGGCATACATGTACCAGCTATGAAAAAGAATTAAAAATCGGTTCTCGTAGGTCGGGTGAAATGAATTCTATTTCGCCTGTTCGCCGAGCTTGGCAATTTGTTTGCAAACATTTCATCACCAACCGAGGTGACATCATCAGTGCTTGTGAAGTGGCAGTCTTCTGTTTGTGTCCGTTTGTTTAAACATGTGTTCTTTTCCATCGACCATTGTTGTCCCTTGTTCTCATTATGTTCGACTGGGTTCGCCGTTAAACTGGTGCGTGGGGGCGAGGTTGGTAGGGGAAGTGGTTGTCCATCCGTCCTGATTGCGGTTTCGGTCCGTTCTCAGGTCACGCTGTGACAGGTTTTTGTTGTCATTTGATCCTTGAGTTGCATTGGTATGTACACGTGATCCAGTCCAATATGCCTGTTGATCGAGTTGATTGAGGAGTGACAAGCTTCGAGAAATTCCCTGGCGTGTTTTGACAGCGCTTGGTCGATAATTTTCACTGAAGCGAAGTCAAACTGATGTCCTTCATGATCTTCGTGGAGGGAACTCAAAGATGGTGGGTCATGTCTCTTGACTGCCGCTTGGTGTTTACGGATCCTTGTGGACAGTTTTCTCCCAGTTTGTCCGATATAGTGTTTTGAGCGGTTCTTGCAATTTATTTTGTAGATAACACTGCTCTTGTCTTTCTCCATTGTTTTCTCCTTTGGTTTTCACAGAAGCCTCCTTAGACAGGCGGTAGGTGTATGGGTGCGCCCACATTCGCTAATCTGTTGTTGTTTTCATTTCAGTTGCCCAAACAAATTAAATGGATTTGTACAACAAATTAAGGTTGAAGTAAAAAAAGAGAAAAATAAATTTTGTATCAAAATAAACAAAAGAATCGGGAACATAAGTGAACAGGTTTAGAATACACTTCAGTCACTATCTTCTCGCTGGAGGGTAATGTGCGTGCGAGATGCGTCACAATGAATTTCTTATTAGGTTTATTGTGGAGGTTGATATATAATTAGTGTATACTGTCTGAAACAATAGGTATGTACGTGTATATAAGCTAACATTTCCAATATTTGAATGGGGAGTATGAAGCTTTATTGGATAATCAACAGAGGACACTGTAGGATTACAAAACTCTCTTCAAAAGATACGGGGAGTAAGAAAAGAAACAAGGAAATAAAAGCTGACTTGACGTAGATTACATTTCTTTAATTAGTTCATTCGGATGTTTATGTGGATGTGTGAATCGCTAGTATTCGTGACTATTCCTTCATGTACAAGTTGATATCATCTTATTTTGAAAGTATCGTCTTCATGAGAAACACGTCTTAGGAAACCTGGTAAACAGGTAGAGCCGAAACTGAAACAACGGGTCCCTGTGAAATACTTGAGGGTTCTTATAGGCAACAAAATATACACTAAAGTAAATATTTTTCAGTAATAATAAACAAACCTTTGTGAGTCTTTAGAGTGGTGGTCTTCGTGATTAGTTTCTACTCCGCAGATAGGAGTGTTCAGAATGACCTTGATTTTAAGGTTGACTTTGAACTAAATGAGATTTCTCCTATTCGTTGAGTTAGCTAACAAATATAGATTATTATGATGAAATGCTATTGACTGTATTTTCCCCGGGTTGTAAAAGAATCTCATTTGGTTATTCAATACAGTCGTGTTATAGAGCGTATATTGTCTGGTAACAAATAACTGAGATGTCAAGGGTTTATGGAACTAATTTGGGATAAATCTTGAGTTGCTTCTTTTAGAATATATTGTATCTTCATACTTGATAAAATTTGCGATTTCGATGTTGAGATCATTTTATCTTGGCAACCAAGGTCACGAAAGTTTAATTCTGATCACTACAACAAGGTACTTATATGTGTGTATCCATACAAATCAACCACTATGGAGTTAAGCTAGGTGTGATTTGTTAAATAACCCTATTGACAGATAATGATAAAATTGAAGGCGTAAAGTAAAACTAAAACTTCAATGCGTGCACTTATTCTGAAGCTTAGTCATAGTCATAGCTGACAGGGGTCATACGGAAACGAAAAATTTACAACCGAACGTATCGAACCGACAGGCAAATTTGGCCTCTTGAAACAGTTTCAACTGTTATTTGAAAAAATAAAATAGAATAAATTAAACTGCTTTCTATTCCATTATAATTTCCGGTAAATTGTTTGGGCTTAGGGTGCATAATCAAATATAAAGAGATACCCCTTTTCAGTAAAAAAATAATTGTTAGTAATGCCTGCTCTTCTCAGAGCTCGATTGTTCACGTCCTGATCTAACGCCTGATCCGAATTTGATGGTTAACTAGAAAACCCCGGTTTCGAAATTAAACCTTGAATTTAAAAGGGTTCATCAATAATCTTTGGTACTCTCTGAGGGAGTTTAGTAATGGCGAGCTCAATTAACCGTGCAACGCATGAATACAATTACTTAAGTCCAAAATCCTGGTAACAAAGTGACACTAATCAAAGTGCTTCTTCGTCTATTGAGTTGTGAGCACAACAAACAAGCGTATGCTCATCTTGCGATTTACTGCATTTCTTCATACTTTCCACAGAGAATGTGAGTTCCATACACAATGTGACATTTCGTGGTCAACTCGACGAATAGCCAGAGCTAAAAAGAACATCCTATTGGACAGATCGATGTGCCAATAATCGATCGTTTTGCAGCTCAATTCACCGGATAAACTTCTGTTCATCGTAGCTAATAATAAACCACTTCAGATAATCTTTTATGTATGGAGGACGTCTGTGTCAAGCACGGTGCGGGTTCTACTATCGTCATTCAGTTCTGTTTTGTACATAGTTTTTGAGATGCTTTGTGACACAGTCATTGTTGATTCGGTATCCTGTTGAGGGCATGAAACATTTTGCTTTCCGACTATACTTTAAGTGCCACTGATTTTATTGTTGTAATGATTGATATCTTTGAGAGGATACGTGTTATACGTACACGGCGGAAAGTCACCGATATGGACTTCAATCGTTGCCTAAGCTCTTATATCACTCAAACCGTGCCGGTGAATATCAATTCAAGTAAGTGTTTTCATGATTTTTGAAAAAATCATATTTCAAACAAAACGTTATAAGTCTAAGCCAGTATATCTGCTGTACGTTGAATGGCCAGTTTGAGGCTGCCAGATAGATTGCTTAATATAGTTGGATTTGTTGATTTCGTTAGATCACCAACGAGTTGAAAGGAATCAAAAGATATAAAAATTAACTTAACAGCAACAAGTAACGTTAACAAATAAGTAGTCCTCATTAGTTTGACATACGCAGTGAAACATGTCAAACGTGGGGTTTAGCGACAACCAATTATTGCCTACCCGGATACTTTATGACTGGCCATGTATCACAAGTTCTCTTCAGGGGGCTTGAGTTACATAGTTCGTTTTGTTGACGGTTCCTTTTTCTGCCTAGATTCGATGCGGGAAAATAAAAAACCTAGACAGTTCTATTATGAAAACAGAAAGAAGACAAATGTCGCGAGGTGTTAACATTTCGTTTAATCTTCTCAGTCGCTGACTTAAAACAAACAGGCACATATATAGCACATCGGATGAATCACTTTTGGTGAACAAACGTGTACAAGCATATAATGATTACTAAATTTAGACGTAGAAGGTCAGCTCCACGGTAAGTGGATCGCTTGTATCAAAAACTTCTGTGCGCATTGGGTCGGGTGATGTCATCGAATAAGCAGTGCTTCACTAATCGCTAAAGGTTTTGCATTTCGATTACGTAATAGTGGTTTGAAAGACGAATTGGGGTCAACTGTGTGTCTTGTTGCCATGAGATGTTTTGCAACAGATGATCCTGGATTTCTTGCTCACTTGACCATCATCTGTCGGTTGCGTCATCGATTTCACCAACCACTTTGGAATATGTTCGGCCATCCGTTGTGACAACTGACGGTTTGTTCTGCCTATGAATGCGTCACCGCAACTGCAAGTGAACTGGTATACAGTGTGTGAGACGGAACTGGTTTGCCAGCCATGTTTACGTTTGTCCAAATCGATTCCGCGAGTGGAGGCGGTCTAGACGGTCTACGGTCTAGACCGTACAGCTACTCCCAGCTGCACAACTCAGACTCATCGAGATGGATGACTGTTTGTTAGACATCTGGGTATATCTGAAGAAAAGGAATCAAGATAGACTAGCCTTCATACCTCATATAACAAATATTTTGTTCAATAGTTGAATAACGGAATATTAAATACAGAGACGAGGCAACGATGTAATGTTTGAATTTGGAGAAAAGTCAATCCGGACACTGATATTGTGTAAGCAGTTTAATTTGAATTTGTTCACAAGGAGGAAAGTTGACCAGAAACAGCAGAAAAGCCTTGCCAAATTTATTTCTACGTCACCCCTTTCATTACGGAATTGATTCCTCAGACATGTATAGATTTCGTGTTCCCATTCTGGCTATACACGTGCTTTGGTGTTTGTAATCAAGGTCATCAGTTTCGATCAAGCTGTCATTAGAGAAATTAAGTTGCACACGCCTCCAATGGCAGAGTAGTTAGCAAGCAAATCGTTCCGGGAAAGTTCATTTATCGTAAGAAAACATGGAGATTTCCAAAACAAAATCAAGTTTCAACACGGATCTGGCGTATGCTGTGTGTTTATGACACAATACAATGCAATCTCGTACATCACCGAAACTGGAGCGCTACGGGCGGGGGGTGGAGGTTAATGTGAGGCAGGATGTTCTAAGGAACACAACAAATAGGAGGAGAAGATATTTGTGAAGAATAATGTGTTGCAATCGCTCCTGATTGCATCCATTCAGTTCTATTAAATAATGAGTAGTTAAAAGGAGTAGATAATGGGGTGTGCCTAGATATCCATGAGGATGCGTTACATGGCTATATCAGTTGCTTACTTTGTTTCGACTTTTCACTGACTCCATAGATTGAATGGTATTGGATAAACTCAGAAAGACTGAAGCATTATGACATTAATCGTTTACATTGTTCTTTGAGATTAGAGCTACCGTATTGAAGTATAATCTTAGACACTGATGGTTCTCCTAGGATGTGGAAATCATACCAGTTATATGTATTGTTTCATCCTCTTTTGGAGGGCGACAGCAAATCACGGGTTATTTCGGACGGGTGTGTTGAATGTACGCAATTACCGGAAAGAATTCATTAGCAACATCTCCAACATCTCAATCGAGTACCGCTCAAAAATACAGTGCATTTAGAGAAGACTCATAACGATCTATTAAAACGACGTAAGAACAACTAGTTGATATTCTGAACCGCGTGGTTCCGTCAAATTAACGGGCCAGACCACATAAATAGAATAAGAAAACATTTCTATTCGGTGACGTTGAGTGGTTTTACGGATTTCTTTATCAGTTATCTTGGTATATGCTCTTTTACAGGTTTTGTAGATTGTTCTGTTCATTTTACTGGCATACGTTTTAAACCCCTTTGGTTTACCATGCATATACAGTAGGTTTAGAGCAAAAACATTCAAACTTACATTTCTTTCTTAATCAATTTTAGCCGTTTTCATTCGGCCTTTATCTTGAAGAACCGATGCACACTGCACTGCCAACAAGATATTGCACATAGTGGTCATAATCCTTAAAAAATAAGTTGAGGAGAGAAATCGCCAAAAATACTAATTGCGTTGTTCCGGTTGGTAATTCGACGGAAAATACTCCATGGTTTATGATTTCATTTCATTTTTGAATCGAGCAGTATGCCCAACAAATGGACAGTGTGGTCTTCTCTGGGAAGATTTAAGCTAAGGTTATGGAGTATTCTTTATATGATATCATATCTCGGTATAAACTAATATTGAACGAGGCAGCAATAATGAGGATCCTTTTCGATGAGTAATCTTTTTAAAACCAAATTAAATCAAGCTATTGGAATTTAATGGAAATCTCCATACAAATAACAACAGTTCACCGCTTTATTTTTTTGATAACCCCAGTTAATCCACTGTTGCACTACTTGAGGTCAATACAATTATACAAAATGTGCAGTTGTATCATCGCCATAGGAAACACAATTTTATTCACAAATAAATAGCTTTTGTAGCTTAATCAAGGGCATTTTTCTTTCACTCTCTTAACCCAAGTAACGTTGGTGCTACACGAAGTTGTCTTTCATTACTATGATTTGGAAGGCGCCTTTATTACTTGCGTCAACGTGGAAGACTGTAAAACTTCCACCGATTGTGCGAGGTTTTCAAAAATTTTCCTCCTGAGATCTACAGGATTGATTTACGCAATCAAATCGTTTCTGGGCAGAAATGATAAATATCACATATAGTTCCGAGTTCGAGATAACACATAGTGTAATCTTCAATCAATTTGCGTTTTTAGTAATATAGAAATGATTTTTGTACCATGGTTGCATCGAGTTTACCGTCAAGAAATTCAACAATGGGCACACCAACGACGTTAGATCGAAGACATTCCAAGTGACGCACACTATAACAGTAGCGATTCACACCGCCACTTTAGTCGACAGTTGACATTCGTAGCTTCAAACGATGTCCCTAAGGTATATATTTTTGGCAGCAACTTGTGCAACGGATGACATGGATGGTTTAGGTGGTTTAGATTCTGCAATATTCGGTACACCCAAATGAAGTTGCTCTAAATCGTAACCATAATCTATTCTCATCGGTGGTTTAGTGTAATATTTTGACCATCTAGAAGGCAATCCCTTGTAAACGCTCCAGAATCTTATGATGTCGCTGAAGCCATAGCCTCCAGACATGGACGGCGTACTCTGAAAATGGTCGAGTATACACTCAAAACAAACGTGGGAACAAANCTGATTCAATTCTACCAAAGACTCTTCTAAGCCAGCGGACATTCTCCGAAGCGGCGGATGAAGTCCTGGTACGATTGGTCGAACAGCTTACATTTCCCTTTAAAATGATACCTAAGTTCTTGTCACTTGAGGTAAATAGCAGCTGTTGATTTCCGAAGAGATACGATAAACTACTCCTGTGGTGTTGGGATAGGACTCTGTATTTAGAAACACTGAATTCCATGTCGTTCTCCATAGATCAATGATAAGCTGTGTTAAGTGATTTTTGGAGCTCTCGGGTTTTATTACTGCATTTCAGATTTTGCCGTCGTCTGCACGCAGTAATATCATTAGTGCTAGCCAATTTGGTAGATCATTTATGAATACGAGGAAAAGACGGGCACGGAATAAAGAACTTTGCGGAACACCTCGGGTAATGTTGATAGAACAGGACAGGGAACCAGAAACACGAACTGACATGTTCCGTTGTTGGAAGAATTCTTTAATCCAATCAAGCACGAAACCTAAAATTCAGTTATTATAAAACTGATGCGACAAAATTTGTTGGTTTACTTGATCAAATGCTTCGAGAGGTCCCAGTAAATTACATCTTCCGTATCCTCTTCGTCGACTATTCTAGTGCATTCATTTGGAGCGAGAATCAAGTCGGATGAACAGAATCACTGTTGCCTAAAACCATGTTGGGATGGTGAAAGATTGGTGTATCTCCCTGTGTTCCAGCAAGGAATCTGCCACAAATGACTATGATTTTCAATAACATTTGTAATAGGGTTAAAGATCGGTAGCTGGCGGAGTCCCTACGGGAATCACTTCAGTATAAAGGTCAAATACCTTCTTGTTTCCAAGATTGCGGGAGCGTTATCCGATCGAACACTCATTGGAATAGAATGGCTAGTTTTTGGGATATGTGGTCCGCCAAAATATAAGATATTTGGGGTGTAGATTGTCTGCATTTGGGGTTGCCTTTTTTCGCGAACCCATTAGTTTCTCTTTGACGTTCTCAGCAGTAAATGCTACGTTGGTCATCAAAGGATATGAAAGACGTTGCAGTCGTTCAGTGAACAGTAGACCTTCAATGTGTGGTGCAGCAAAACCGTTGGAATACTGAGTTAACAGCATTTTAGCTGCTTCCGTTTGAGTTGTAGCAACTCTCCCAGCGCAACGTACTGCCGGTATTCCAAAATTAAATTCCCGAATTGAGTTAACTCACTCATACAACAGTTCGGGATTAGAGGTGGTGATATGTGCTAACGCCTCTCCGTATCTCACCTAAGCTTCAAAATTCAGCCTGGTGCAATTTTTTCTCGGGATGTGATAATTGTTCCAAGTGACAACATCTGAAAGATATTTATGATCTCGCCAGGATAAATCCATCGTCTAATCGGTGACTTTGAGATGATTGATTTGGTGATAAATCTACTTTTTGTCACTAATGTCAATAGGTTTCTAAGACTATAGGCAAATTTCTACCAAGATCCCAACGGATTGGTTTCTACGCCGTGGGGACCCAGGGAGCAGATAGTGGACAGTGCAACATGTTGATAGACAGTCTAGAAAGAAGCAGTCAGTTATCATGACGCAGCACGATCGTACGCAAATAAAACAGATTGCGACCAACAGCGAACAAGCCGAGTTGAAACTACACATGGAGAACAAAGCACTAGAGTTGGGTACGTACCGTGACATGGGCACGCTTTGATTGTTCAACGCCACGAAGTAAGACATAAATACAAACCGCCCCATGAAAGGACAATGTTCAAACTTTCCTGCCCGTCGAACTTGGGAACCAGTTTCATCACCACTCTCGTTGACCGAGAACCGAGCTGCTGGGTCCTCGTCTATTGCAAGCGCGTTGTGAACAGATTGCATGCCTTCAAAATAATTTACGATTCATGTTAATCACACGAGATCCATTGATGGAACGGATCTCACTGAAAAACCTGGGCGTCGTACTCATGATTATTGAGGAAATTAGCTTGTTTTAGCCACGATGAACGAAAAACCAAAACACAAGGTGTTGGTGACAACGTTTCGACCCTCTTGGAAGGCTTTTCTCAAGTCGCTTTTCTCGACTAGGAAAAAGGATCAGCATCAGAGTTGACTACACTTCTTATTTTCACTCCCGCACTGTGCCAGTAAAAGATGCAAAGCTAAACACTGTTGTTAGCTCACCTGAACTCTAGAATGGATGCGTATAATGCAGAGCATCAAACATCCTCCGCCACGCATACCCGTCCACACCCTGAATCATTCAACACTATCCTAACAGTTAATGATTTCCACCACGTTCCCTTCAAGATTACATCACATGCTATGCATGACATGTATCTCC
>UZAN01043251.1:26307-42687 GCA_900618425.1 Echinostoma caproni
CAAAAAAATATAAAAGACTTTGAAATAAAGAAATCAGAAACAAAATAAATAAACAGAAAAAAACAAAGAGATTATGATTATAAAAAATAATAAAAGGTCTACTGCACGCCGCGCACGAAAAGCCCACCACGCTCTCATTGTATAGCATGCACCCGAACATATCTAAGCAAACCACTCACCATTGCAGCACACAAGAAACAAACATCGCACAGAAAAGTGACACGATGCTCCCTTTGCTGGCCAGTGCTGAGTGTGCCACAACTGCCGGTCTCTAATATGAGTGCGAAAGTGCGACTCCACAATGGTACTTTTAGTTTCATATTCTTACCTTTCCTCCCTGTGTAAACCTTTTTGACTTAACTCTAAACAGTATCACCTGAAGTAAACCCCTGGTAATGTTGCTCGCTGGGGCAGCTGTCCGAATCTAGAGAAGGTTAACGAATCATGACAACCCACGAAAAAAAATATTCACGTCGTAGCACCAGAGGAAGTCCCAAATCCTACAGGTGTATGAATTTGGACGCACGTTAGGCGAAAGCCTGTTTTCGTCCAAGAAACCTGACCTGACCTGACCTTAAGAACATGTTAGCGTTTTCGGGTCAAAGCATTATGTAAAGTAAATCATGCGTCATCAGTACGCATTTCTCAGTAAGCAAAGCCAAATTAAACGAGTCATATATCGCAAAAGGATGGTAACCATTTTACAGAATCAATATTGTTTATCAATTCGCTTGTGCTCGTGGTGTCAAACTAGTGAAGGAAATCTGCAGATGAGGTGTGTCTATCGAAATGTCGTGTATTATGTTGTTCGGAAGAACTAAATACTATATTGAACGCAAAGCAAAACAAGTTTAACAACGCGGTTTATTCATCGTGTATCTACATCATGTAGAAAAGGTGTTCTGATCTCCTAAGACCTGCTAAGTTATCAAACATTTTCACAATTTCTGGTTTGTAGTGACTTCGGTAATCACTAGTGTAAGAAGGACCACGGTGGTGTTCCCATTGTGAAACTGAATCGAGAAATGGCACTGTCTACATAATCAATGCTCATCTTCCGGTATCCGGGTAGCTTTATTTGGCAACAAGATTGTTCGAAGCCAGTTAGCATTAGCCACATGTGGATATCATATATAAACCTTGATTCACTTGGTGTACTTTGTGTGGTGGAAGCGTTTTATTAGGACAGTAATATGATTTCAGCTATGAAGATAATCATATACGTAGTCAATAATCAAAAAAGTACATTTTTGCAAAACATTTCAATTTTTGAACTTGTAAGTGCGTATAAATTCGCGTAACTATCATATAATTTATGTTATATTTCGATATCCCTTGTTACGTTATTTCGATAGCAGTTTATTGGATGGATATGACTCATTCCATTCCCGATATAGAGCTAAAATGATCACTTTGATTAGTTCACTAATTGAGGGTGCTTCTATGGTGGTATCACACAAATGGAATATAATCTGCAAGTGTCCAGCAAACGGATATGAATCTAGTCAACACTGATGCCTACATCGGCTTAGCATGGTGGACTGGTTTCCTATTTTAGCCATTTGAGGTGAACCTCATGATTTCTTTTCTATTGCAGCATCATTCTACTGCGGAAGGCAATTGCTCCAGCGTTGATTGCACATCATTCATTGGTATCGGCAGTCCATCGCCCGATGTGAATTTTCGAAGTGGAGGGGGAAGAACAGACACACATACACACACTGAGGCGCGTAGTGTACTAGCAAGATAAACCACCCATATGTCATGTCAATCCACGTTTTCCGGGCAATGCCATTAAGGGTTTTTGCACTATTTGCAGTTCATTTTTACCTGGGGTCGTTGGGATACGCATCATGGGACCAGGTTCGGTGAGGGCCGTGAGCAGAAAACATAATCTCAACTGTTGCACTCTCGTTTTCTTGCTAACTCTCAGTTCCGAATTCTGAATCATTTATATGAATGAGTAATGACCAATAGATCAGGGCTTTCGTAAGATATTTGCGCGATGTAACAATGTAACCGTTGATAGGAGAAAAAGTGATGCTCTGATTGACATGATTCCTCTTATTGTATCCATTAGATATGCTCGCTATGCAGTCTACGTAGTTTGAAACAAACTTACGGTGGCGACCACCTATTTAGAACTGACCTCTCAAACAACCACTATCAAAAATCATCTGCCAAGTTTCATGAAACCAAAGGAAAGAAGTTAGACGGCTGAGGCAATGAGTAGTCTTTTATTCAAACCTTAAATGTATGTCCAATGGAAACTGTTATTATTACCTAAATAAAAAGAACATCTTAGCTAGCCAATGACAAATCCAAACTTCTGGCTTTTCTTTACCAAATGATGTTGAACAAGGCGGTAATTCTGCTGTAGCGGAAGGAAGGGGTGATTTCACCCATTTACAAAGGGGGCTCTCGCATTGATCCCGCCAACTACCGCCTGTTAAATTTCTTCCGATATTGTTGAAAGCCATGAAAGATATTGTGGCAGATCTGTTGATGGAGTATCTGCAGAAGCATGAGCTTTTGTCTCCAACTCAGCGCTGATTTCTGCGCCAGCGTTCGTGCACCACAAATGTGCTTCTTGCTCGAGATGAATGGACAAAATCCATCGACGCAGGTGAGCCATGGACATAGTTCATTTGGACTTCTCCAAAGCAGTTGATCGAGTAAACCACCGAATTGTACTGCGAAAAATCTACAACTATGGAGTGAGGTTTGGTTCTGAATTGGATCGAACAGTTTCTTCGACAGAACCATAACAGTTTGTGTTGGTGACTCATTATCTGAGACTATCACCACTATCCGATGGTTTCCTCAAGAATCCGTACGGAAGATTCGTCTTTTTCTCACATTTATAAACGACGTGCCACATGCCCTTGGGCATAATAAACTACTATTTGTAGATGGCGCTAAAATATGTAGAACTGTGAATTATCTAGAGGAATAGATGGCACTCCAAAAAGCGAGTGATGCAGACTACCGGTGGCCAATCGCCAATGACGTTGAACTCAAAGTTTCAGAATGCAAGGTTATTTCTATGCGGCACAAGACTCGTATCTACAATGTTCTGGGAACCGAATACTACCGCATGCCTCTGACCAAAGGGATTTGGGAGTTATGGTACAGCAGGACGTAGGATGTTCCACGCATTGTGCCATCCGTAGCTCTAGTTTGTTTGCCCTCACCTATTTCAATACACAGCTGTGTGACCGGATATTGTCCCTTGCTTTTTGCACATTTTTGCATTTTGCAATTTGACATGACTGTCCGTTCACCAGTTTCCCCCTGTGCATGGCGATCGCACTGAGGCAATGCCCGAACGCAAGGCGACCAGCAAGGCCTGTGCATACTGACCTTATTGTGAGTGTGAGATCATTTCATTCGGGGAGGTGTTTGAGAGTGCGAAGAAAATCATTCGCGACGGAATGAGCGATTCAAGTGGACATGGAATGGACGTGTGACAAGCTCATACTGAGTGATGACTTAAGGTCAAGCGGGTATGCGAAATAAAACAATTAAAATTCAATTGAAATGGAGCTATTTTACCTGATGTCAAAATCGGAAGTCACTTACGTTTCAAGTAGTTATCTTCCTGGTTCTCATTATCATCATCCGGGTGGTCAGGTACTAACCCTGGTAACCAGGGAGGATATGCGCTTTCTAGCAGCTCGGCCAAATCGGAAACNTCTCCTTGTAATAGTAGCCCAGCAATTTGGTCTGATTTGTCGGTGACTTCTCATCTGGTTTGGACAGGATTTTCGGTTTTGCAAAGCCGACAAGATAGATTGTTTTTGAAAACGTCAGTAAATTAGCCGGCGGTCGATCATCAACTTTGCAAACCATAACGTAGAATGGATCACATGTGACCATCAACTGGTTGACTTGCAGAAAAAAATCGGGTATCTGAAATAAAGAAGTTGAAATGGACTTAGTACCTCAGTGCACATTTTTCTTCATACATGGTCGAATTTTGGTAATTATTACAGCTGTTCATTTATTTGACCGAGAACAAGTCATCAATTAGTCAAATCATCTGGGTCAAGGATAGGTGCACACTCAGGTAGCTACATCAGTATTATTTATTTTTGTAAATCAATTNTTTTACTCTTCGTTCCAATGTCCCCTTATATGCAATCTTCCGCTTATAAAATCAAGCATACATTTGATGGGTAATTAACTTGAATTTTGCTTTCTTTCGGGCTCATCAATACGGATATCCTGGGTCGTTTGCAATCATAATAACGTAACTAATAGAAATAATCTACGCTGATGTATTCATTAAACTTTAGCGTTTTAAATACAAACTGATCTCTATTCAGTCATCTACGTGCAACCAACTAGGAAATCAATCCAGCATTAGCTATTTCACTAACCTGATACTGTGTATGGTTTCCAAAATATTTACTTTGATGAATATTTTTGAAATCCAATAAAATAAGAGTACAGTTTTATTGTCAGACTTGTTCCTTTCAGTTTGCATTGTGACCACTTGGCCAATCGTGAGCAATGCTGTAGCAGTCTGTCACACCAATATTACGTTGAAACATCTACCTGAACACATGTATCGAACACCTGAATCAGTAGGTCTTTTAGCTATAGTGAACAATTCGTTACCCGGCTGAATTAGATTCTGTCGCAATTTCAACGAACCACTTATCATCATGTGACTAAATCAGATTAGGTAATTCTCATCAGTTGTGATTTGAGTAGCGTCATTCCGTGGAGAAACACAGGTCTTCCCTGCAAGTTCTTCGGGGTTCAAATCTCTGAGCCAGGAAGATAGTGCTTGTGCACTAATGATGAGCTACATCCCAACCAGAACTAAATATTTGTGTTTCTCAATTTTGTAGTTGACGGGATGAACTGAGTATTATTATGCATAAAGATGACATGCGAATGATTATCAGTCCAACTCAATAAAATATTGGCCCTATAGGTACAGCACAAATTAAAAATCCTAAAAGGGTTGAATATGTTGGCTTGCAGGAAACTCATTCGTGCTTTGCAACCGATTTGGGAGTATCCCAGAGAGAGAAAAAACGGAAAGGGTTCCATGTACGGTAAAAAAGGACATGAAGAACGCAGTGAGGCATGAGTTCAATATTTAAATTAAACGCTCTGGATTGGAGGTATCAGAAATTAGTTCCAGTTCCATTTTTTTAATACAAAGACGGATACGATGTATCTGCGTTCAGCGAGGTGTATAAACAAAAAGCGAACTCTGATGAACAATGCGCACTGAATAAATTGAATATTTGTCTTTAGAAAATGTGGCAAAACGACGGTGTAACATTTAGGATGAACACAATCGCCTTTTGTGTCTAGTTGATTTATCTAAAACGTTTTATTTGAAAAGATAATCTTTGAATTTTCTTCACATTCTGATGAATATAAGATGGTAACGTTGATATATCACATATGTTCACATCTTAACACTTAACATATTCTACTTTAGCGAAATGTTCGGTATTTGTGAATGATGCGAAAGGTGTTGATAACCAATCCAAAAAAGTCAAATTAAATGACAGGGTCCTGAAGAAAAGAATAATAATCTTCTTTAAGGAAGTAATGTATAAAGAATCCTTCGTCCATATAACTAAATAAAATAGCCGTGAGTTGATTGATAGGTAGCCGCGGTAAACTAACCAGTTCTAATATATCCCTCTTGAACCATTCCCGGATCAGTGTGTTGGGTATTATTCTAATCAATAAAAGGTGTCCAATTATATAAATAACGCAAACAACTAACCAACATAGCGGATTCTAGAGCACCTGGAAAGTTAAGTTCATGACCAAGAGGAAAGGTATCAATTAAGTGAAAAGTTTAGTGAAAATCTTGAAAGCATACATCTTTTATTTTGCAGATGCCTGTTCAATTACTCCACGAGCTTGGGAAATGGCAACACCCTCGTTAGAAACCATTTGGTCTGTGGGTTACCTCGGCTGGGTCTACGGGATAATGGACGAAAGATATAAACATTCGAAAACGATGAGTTCTGCCAGTATATGCCATGTCGGTTTCAATACAATCGGACGAAGGCAATTCGATAAAATATTGATCTTACATTTAGGGATAAGACAAGTATTGGTATGTGGTACTTAGTAATATTGCATTGCAATAAGAAACTGCAAGACAATAGCATCCATGCAACTGCGAGTCATGATAAACCAGGATTTTTTGTTGTAGAGAATCCCAAGGAATGAAGATCATGAACAGCTATACTTTGTACGTTTCTGCAGTTTATGTGTAAACTACTGATGCGTGAGACAGGCAAACAATAAAAGTTCTATGCTCCAACGTGAATGATGCAAAATCACTATTAGTTCATTCCAGAGCTAAAAACATAATGGAATGATCAAATGGCGTGGATACGTCAGGTGCTTTGAGGATTTTAAATGGTTGCCTTTCGATTCGGGGGAAAGAAGACCGCAAACAGTTATACACATTTGTGGCACGTTTGATGATCACTAGCATAGACTGTATTGGGATCGTTTTCACTCACAATGTTTTTGGTTCATATTTGCCACCATGACGATATTTTTAACGCACCAGAATATTGTGAACGCTTACTCTGATTTTTCAATACACAGGTTTTGAAAACAGTTTCTTAATACAAGACGCCAAAAATCTTGAGGGTAGATTTCGTTTCTTAAGCATGGCTCTGTGCAATGTTCATCTTATCAGTGGAACACTAACTAGATGTCTAATAAACTGTGAAACATTCTCCCGGTAATGCCGATCTTCTTTTTTAACCCTACGGAGAATTACCCAAGGGACTATCGACGTTGTCTGCTATAGTGTAATATGTCCTCGAACGTAACTGTTTAGCCAAGGTGTCTGAAGATTGCAAAATAAAACGGAACAGCCAGAGATGTTATGCCTCATACTGGAATACAAAAAAGTGATGTCCGTGTATTTTCTTTACAATTCATTCATTTAATTTCTTCAATTTACCGATCATAATCAACCCCAATTCAGCTAATGAGGGTCTCTCGAAACATAAATACTTTTGTCTATTGGGATCTAACCAAAAGGATTTCATCAAACGTTTTTGATCCTCATTGACGGTAATTATTGATTTATCGATTAGTAAATTCAAACAACATTCTCCAATAGTTGCATATGAGGGTTCTGTGTAAAATAGTTCACAATAAACATTCTCCTGCTTAATGGACTTTTTCAGCATTCATTGTTTGCGTGAAAATAATTCATTCCAGTATTGTAAAAGCATTCATTTGTTAGAGCTGTGGAGAAGAGGAGTGAATGAATGTCATCACAAACGGTTTTGGTAATTTTAAGAACAAATAAGCTCTACAAACGTAAATGCAAAGGCTCTGACGCTAAGGTAGGCTGGGTAAAATGCAATCTTCTGTGAACTGTAAAGGTATGCATTAGATTTCATTAGGTTTAGTATAACAAAACCTACGAAACTAGAAGAATTCTATCATGGGGATTTGGTATTCATTGAAGAAGCAATAAAAAGAAGAATGGTCGAAAAGTTAAGTAACACTGCGCTTACGAAATAAACCAACCATGAATTCAGCGCGGCGCATGTGTTGGCTGTCTCCAAAGCTGTTGCCGATCCCTTGGTCCCGAGAACCAAACGAATTATGGTATCATCTTCCTCTGAAATCCCATTTGATTCGAAATAGATTATAAGTTCAACACGGTAGGTAAAAGTCCCAAGATCAAACAGCCCGCTGGGTTATAACAAATATTAATAAGTTAAAGCACGTGCGGATTAAGATTGAAATCACATTCCACTTTAATCCAACCAAAACTCGGGTAGCGTAAAAACAAAAACAGCTTAACGAGATAACTAACTTGGTTGGTCGCAAAGTAGAAATCAGTCTGTAAATTTTTATGAAGTCCTAGAAATTTGAGAATCACGTCATTATAGGAAAATAACCATAAATATCACTAAAAAATCGAATTGCTTAGAAGTATGCCCAACAGTATTTGAAAAATGAAGATGTGCAATAAGAACAACTGAATTCTAGGGCCGACAATCCGTTGATCTTTATTCATTTTAGTCAACTAACATCCTGTTTATACAAAATCCAAACAAAAACAAACAGACAAACATTATATGCATCATTTGGCACAAGTATGACTGAAAACGAACAATAAGTTATCTATCATGCTGTCGGAAAACAAGAAAGCTGAGAAAACAGCTGTTTGGAAAATAAATCCATTAGACGAAAAGTATCTCAATTTGTCCCCTGGTCAATATGCGCCCACTCTCGCGAAGTGGCAGTTGATAATTTCTTCTGGCATAAAGGACGCTTGGCGAGCAACCCCATTCGAAACCGTGCAAAATGTGTTCAGATCAGCGATGCAATTCGATCAATGTACAAGGTTGTTCTCACGAAAGAATGGCCAAATTTTATAGATTATCAGCGGCATTTTTGTGTTAAAATATAGCATAATTTCTCGATTTAATGGTCAGTATCGGAAGCGAAAGTGTGTGATTCAGTTCGGAATCAATGCTTCTCACTCATAGCTATCGATGCAGAGCTATGATGATGGAAACTGAAATATATTTTTAAACTTTGAGTCACGTCCCACAAGTGCGATCAATACCTGCAATGTGTCGAATCCATCATCGAGATAACCAGCCTTACGGTTGCTCCACTTCTTGATTTTTATATATATGAATCGATTTCGGTCTAGGTTCACAATGGGATTTATAACAATGTGATCACGAGTTATCTATCATCAACAGGTGAACATTCGGCAAAAAGGCTATCAGGCAAACACTTTGCTGAACTAAAACGATCGTCCTAAAGAATCGAACTCTGAATAACATTTTGAGCATAAACTGACCATATGATTTTGAACAAGCACGAGAAGACTGTACTGGATTCACGTAAATATCTCTGTGAGAAGGAAACCAAAACTGATAGTCGTCAGTATTCTTTAACCACAGATTGCAAGTGTAAAATGTACCTCAGAATTCCAGTCTGGTTAATTTGGAAATAATCAAAGGAAAAAAGGTTTAGCAAATGAAAACTGTACGTATGGAGACAGTAGGCCAAACAAAAATATATCAATGTTTAATATCGGCGTAGAAAACACCGAAACAAATAGTGCTTTGATGACAAATGACTCCGCAGTTTAGAGCACATACGCTCCTGGGCTGTAAAAGATAGGGTTCCTTTACACAAATAGACTGGAGAATAATATGGTATAATACAGTCATTGTGTGAGTGATTTCAGAAGGCATCTTGAGGCAATATAATCCGAATCGATCCAAATCGATCCTGTCCACGAGGTGACTTCAGATTGCAATGGAAATATTACTCTAGGTCAGACGTCGTGCAATGTGTCCTCTAACGCACCGAGGCAGGTGCTTTATCATGATGCAAGTGTCGCAAGCTGCGCCCCAGACGCGCAGGTGAACGATCTGACCGGATCCGATTTGTCGCTTTACTCCACTGAAGACAGGCAACATCGGTTGAATATAGGCTAATCATTCACACACACACACACACACACAAACTAATGACCTACAACCAAGCAAGCGGCTATCATTTTGTCCCATATAAATCTAAGTTGCAATAATCCAAGAGTGCTTGGTACCTCTTAACAATCGAATGGGCTAATCCAAGCTTCTTACTCTAAACATTCACTGGGTCATTCGCACAAGGTGGTGACCGTCGACCGTGTAGCTCAGGGGTAAGGGTTTAAGTCCTAGCCCGAAGAATCGCGGTTCGAGTCCTGACAAAAGGTACGCACTGCTGACGAGTCCTAAACAGGACGAACCAGCAGTCTATTGCTCTTTGTCGCTTATCACAAACATTTCCATCGCATAATTCAAAACATTTTTTCAATCTGTCACATTTTTTAACGTTATCATGGTTATATTCCTACTTGGTCGATCAAAAATGGAAGTGATAAACTTAGGGTATCGGTTGATAAGACAAACAGTAATTCTATGAGCTATGCAGGTGTCATTAGCAACATAATCAGTTTTGGTTAAATAGTACATAAGTTTGCATGATTATGTGAGAATTAGTCATTACCATAACTCAGTACGATACTTCGAATCCAGTGCTAATGGTTCCAAGTAACTGCTAATCCTCTCCCCTGAATTATTTTCAATTTGTGTAATCCTCTAGAAAAACCTGTATTCCAACACATTTATCCAGTACAACGGTGAAAAGAAATACAGAACCAAAAATGAAAATGTTAGCACAAAGGAAGGATACTGCAGCTAGGGTAATTATCGAGGATTGGGTCGCTTCTGTTCTGTTGTGTCAACGTCCAACATCACTAGACTGAGGTGTATGTTTACAATCCTCTACATTTATTAGCTAACACGGGACAAATTGCGTTTATCGCCTTCGTCACTGGCGATCAGCCGCTTANCCTGCCATTCTATTCCCATTTCTTCCAGCTGAACTCTAGGTCAATGCTATGCTGCATATCGGAAATTATCCTCCGTTTACCAAGAATTGAAGTAAATCTTCAGGTATCAAACATGATTGTTGCTTATTTGTTAGAATCCGAACACTCATTTGAAATGAAAACCGTGTTTTTGATAAAACCCAAAGCCCCACCGAAGGGATCAAAGAAACAAAACAAGTTCTGTCTGATGCAGTTGTTTCCCATGCACTTGTATACGATGGAATTGTTGCATGATGGCCGACAAGGATCCTTAGCTAACAGTTTTCATCTTTATCGGGTTGCGTCAGCAGTGCGCCCACTTTATGTCTCACTGACATTTAAATCTCAGAGCTTCCGGTCGGTAGTCTAAGTTCATAACTCTGAGCAACAGAGCCGATAAAAATTGACCACACAGATTTAAGTTGTTGTATTAAGGTCAAAAATTACAGGCACCAAACACTGGATAAGATCTTGAAATTTGTAAAGTTTGGGTAAAATTCATAAGAACTGCTTAACTCATGCCTTGGATCTCCGGTGATCAGCGTCAGTCGTGAATCGATTGTCTATATGGACCATTAAAATGTGATACATCCACGCGCACAGATAACGGTGTCAAATCCAACCAGCTATGGGAGTTAACTCCAGTCCCGTTGGAATCGATCGATTGGTGTTTTTATTATTCTTCTAATAGACTGCACTAAACCGGGGTGAGCAAATGAAACAAAAGAATTTGGAACGCATTTGGTATAATTCGTAGTTAGCGACAAAATACTCTCAACTTGTGGAGAACTCACGATCTTCCAAAGAGTGAAACCTACACCTAAGACCAGCAAGAGTGCCCGATGCCTCTAAATAATCGAGTGGGCTAATCCAAACGTGATACTCTGAAACTATTTGTTACGAGTTCCGAAACTCCTAGTGTAAATCAGCTGCATCATAATATACTAGGTGTTATCGGAAAATGGCTTTTCCGCGGTAAGTTGATCAAGCAATCCGAGGTAGGAGGTGTGGTTTCCAGTTTGATTGACGGCGTCACGCATAATCTTTCAACTGATCTGAATCCCGTCGGATTGGGAGCATGTCAGTCGGAGTGGTTGTACGAGTTGTCTTTGAAAACTCGGTGAAAATCGCGAAAAGCTTACAACATACAAGCTCAGTTTGGCGATTGATTTTACGATGCAATTTAGATCATGTTAACCTGTTTATTTGATCTGATATCTTGGATGGATGAGCACCACACTGGGATTGTTATTGATAGAAGCTATAGTCTTCATCTTCATTTTGTCTATTGGATATTCCGACATGCAGCTGATTTTCGACTATGAGTTTTGCACAAACCTAATATCTATCTGAAAAGATACAATTTGTGCAAGGCTCTTCAGATTCAGGGCTGTAAGTTCAGGTGGATATGTAAAAGGAAACAAAGATAATTTCAAATGAATGCTACTCACCAGGTTTCTTATCGCGTTGTACATAGTAGGCCGATTCCGTTGGGATATATTCAACACCAGGTATATATTTATTGAAATCCGCGAGAATTATTTCAGCAAATGTTTCGGCTTTCAAACTTATCGATGAAAGAAATACAGTCAATATCAAAAGTATAGTCTTGCACTGCATCCCCGATGGTTAAAGCGGTTGAATGAACGAAAGTGAGTTTCATTTACATATCACAACAACTTGAAAAGCATTGTAGCGAAGAGACCATGCCCGTCACAAACACAAAACTGCGTCAAGAAGTATAAGAAGTTGTGATTCCTACTGATGGTTTCAATGCTTTGCACGCAGTTTCCGTGAATGGTATTGATTGGCGAATTATAAGGCTAGTTGCACTTGCTGGTAATCTATTTTGACGACACGCGCCACAACAATGTTCTTGTCAAATGATTCACTTCTCATCACGTTTGTGTGCAGAAAACCTCACTTCGATAAAGAAGTGTTTAGAACAGACAAACAACTCACGTGATTCACTGCATAGTTATATGCCCTGGCATCTTTTTCATTCAGAACATACAAGCATGCATACAGATGAAACTAAAGGCGAAACGTTTCCAGTAATACACATTAGGTTTAGCATTCGTCAGTAGCCGACGGGAGTTACAAGCCACCTTTCGTGCCTTTGAAAGAAATAAAAGACTTGGTAAATAGAAAATCCGTTTCCTCAGATTTTGGTCACCGCAAAATCATTTTCACAGATTTCTGTATTCGCGTCTATGGCCACGTACAAATCAGAAGAATGGTGATCACCCAAATAGAAATCTAGATGATGCACACATGTATCCACCGTTTTTTCTTTCAGTATACACTCATGTCTATCAAAATGAGAGGATCTCACTTGGATGATACAGTGCCCTCTAAATTGCTTCGAAGTGCATACTGCATTTCTCATGAAGCTAGTCGATCACAAAATCTCGTTTGATCAAGGTAACATACAGGCACTTAGATTTTGAGTTTCTCCCGTCTTGTCAACTGTTGTGTCCTTGTTAGATAAGCACGCAGTGAATCATGCAGTACTTTGTTTGCAGAGGACACGCATGTAGCCAGCCCATAGGCCGATGAGCAAGCAGAAGCGCGAACACGTGTGAAGTCAGGCAGGCAGGCCAACAGCTGGTGTCACACAGCATCTGTAAGCCGTCAAACCGGCATTCAAACTGTCAAAGAATCAATGAGCGAGGACAGTTCAGTACCAATACCCGATTGGCTGGAGCCGATTGATACTGTGGTAGAGTTAGTTCGCATGTCGTGAATGTTCGTCTATGTGTGTTAGCTGATAGCATCAGGCACTCAATCAACCAAAATGGAATTGCTGTTTACAAAATCTTGTGATATCACCCTGCTGCTGTTCGGAAATTTTACTGGTAAACAGCTATCAGTGGTCGAGAAAATTATCATTTGGTATTGCCATTTGTCCTTCTTGTGATACCCTTTGATAGAAATAGTGGGAATGGTTAAACGTTATTTAATCTTAGGCTTGTTTACGATAGATGCAGTCGCTTCCGGACGCAAAGGTCCTGAGCATTGGTCATAACTACACCAGAGAGGTTCATGTAAGCTGACGGTGCGGGGATGAAGATGTGAAAACTTTGATTCTCCCTCAGGGATCTTGATCATACAAATGTGTTTAAATTTGATGAAACATTCGTCAGCTAAATAAAGCTGCATTTTTTCAGTCAATTCAAAACCTGACCGTCGTCAGTTTAGAAGAGTTGTTCACTTTGTTCTTTCTCTTTTTACCCAAATCGAATTGTGAAAATACAGCCTATTTCAGGCGGAGGGCAGAGGTACAAATGTACCATACTCTGTACATGCGATTAAGACCAAGTCGAATAACACAAACAACTCTCATATGACTCTAATAAACTATTGATGAATTCAACGAAAACAATTTGTTTTGCCAATCGGATTTGATCTGTGTGTTAAAACACAATCTTCATGGTGGCTCAGTTGTTATTACGTTTCTTACGGGTACCTAAGGGTAACAATCTGTGAGTAGACAAGATAAATTCAAGCTTCGTAGAACCTGTTTCAGAAAATTCGGGGAATAAAAATCCTAAAAGTTCGACGCTAAACTGTCTAACAATCATTATGCTTATGCAGATGAGTTGCTGACTAATGAGGAGGAGTAGGCTTGATAGTATTAACTGTGTTGTTTGGATCCAGACTAGGACTCATTGTCAAATTATATTGCGTATGAATGAATTGGCTCTGTCGGTGGCTCACGCTATGGTTTGCGTCGCGCCAGTTTATCCATCAATCCCGGGTTCCTCATGCATGTTTTCATTCTTCTTTCCTCTATTCAATTTTCGCTTTATGTTCCCAATTTCTTTCAGGGTTCACAATGTTCGGATTTTCATGATATTAATGAATGGGACGCATCACGTCACGTGGCATGTGATTCTATGTGTCATACACATCTGAGAAAAACCTTGGAAGCGAATTACTCTCGAGGTATTTCATCCGTGTTTGTTGCCGATTCCTAGTGTGTGATCAGTCGGTCTCCACATCGAACTTCATTTTTTAAAAGAGAGTCTTCATAAATAATATCACTGCACGATGAAGGAATTCACTATGAACAAAATGACTGCCCCGTCAAGCACCTCTGAGGCGTTAATCCGTTATCAGTCGAAAGCTTAAGAGCTTAGCCAAGAATCCACACGATTTAACCCTGGTTCTTTGTGGTTGAAAATGTTTATACCTACAAACTACTAATCGGCGTAAAGTACGCTTTTCAGATTGAAAATGTCTCGCATGAATATTCAGTTAGCGAGTTCAGAGTTGCGGAAAAATCTAAGAACGTGGCTGGGTATTCAACATTTGGGTATTTGGAGGACCAACTTGTATATATATCCATGATGTCTCGATCAATGTTCAATACTTACATGTATATGAAGCAATTTCTTGGCCAAGCAGTTTTTCAAAAGATCGAGAGTTTATCCATGCTAATGAGACACATCAAAGTATGTATGTACTAGCATGTCTATTTGAAAATAGATAAACTGCAGAGCGCGATGATGTCTTTTCTACGGGCCACCCAGAACAATCCATTTTATTCATGGCTGTGTCTTACACCAGGCTAACTTAGTGGCTTGTCTTGAATTTTGACTAAACTCGTGCTGTCGCTTAACGCCCTCCTTAGTGATTCCTTTCTCCGGTTATGTGATTCTGTGATTTCTGTTTCGTCAGGGATTTGAACCCATGTCATTTTTTCAACCCTGAGTGTATCTGTGCGCACACGAATAACAGACTGAACTGAACGCCCATTTGTGTTTCGAAATCGTAATGTCTCGGTGTTTTTGTTTATTACATAGCACAAAAAGAAGAGGTAATCTTTCACGTATATGATACTTAATATTTTCATTGGTTTGACATTGATAATTTAAATAGAACAAATCCTTCAGCTCTGGGACGGGATGTTGCACTGAGACCAAAGAACAGAAGCTCAGAGACATCTGTAAAGTTATACAAATAGAATTGCTGGGGTGGAGGTTTCCAAAACGTGATTGGCCGCCATTCGAAAGAAAACGCTATCCATAGTCCCTTAGTAGTTGCAATGTAAGATACGGTTCGGAGATTTGTGTTTTGTGCAATTTGCCGTGCGAATTATTCAGATTGGATGCCAGTCCATATGCCTTCCTTTCCACTGCCTTATGATCGAGACCCAGGCGAGTAAAGCCATACTGAACGTGATCATAGCCACACAGCACAGAATAATTGCCATGGTTGCACGATTCACTGAATGAGAAATTAAAGAAAAAAACAATTGATATTCAAATTTAAATCTTTGAATTACATGATCAAAAATATCTCGGAATTACCTATTTTATTATTGTGTCAGTTGTCTTTTGTCTTCGTTGCTCTGCCCTATCGTTAGTCAGGTAATTTGATAATAAACTGACATTAGATAATTCATCAATGGTCTCCCCTGGACGGATATAAGATTATTCCAGACCCCGTTCAATGTTCACCAGAACATCAACTATCCTATTATTTATTCCCATTTGAGAAGTTATTTTAGTTTTATTCCCAATGAATTCCACAAGTTACATTTTTGGAGTCGTGGACTTTGTAAGGACATAAGCTAGATTTTTTTAATTTAATTTTCTTTTTATTTAATACATAATGATACAGTTTTCACATGGCTTTCAGGCAAAAACAATGGAGAAAATCAAGCGATGGTGATAAGACTGGAACACAGGTGTTCCAGGGTGATAACTTGGTTACATTACCACTGGGCCACCACCACCACCCGCACGGAACACTTTTCTTCAGGTATTCATGACTAAGCTCAATACGAAGGGAGTCAAATTCGGTTTACGATGACTGATGATAGTCGTTCATTATTGCTCTTGATTGAATGACATGATTTCAAGATGAGAGTACAAAAATAGTCTTTCTCTTCTTCCTACACGGCGAAGTGCTTTAAGTTAGTAAAATAACAGAATTAGGAAGGAAGTTCGTTCGGGAACATTTCCTTTCAAGAT
>UZAN01043252.1:9650-21671 GCA_900618425.1 Echinostoma caproni
CGAAATGATCCAGGATACATTGTGGAAACCTGTGTTTTTGGCTTCTTTATTCAAATTCGTTACGGGGAAACTATGCTTCCAATAATTCAGAGTAGATAATTATAACCGCAATATTTCTAGGACTCTGCAACTCATTGAATGTTCCAAACTACATTCATCAGTCTGCTTGCAAGCTCGAAAAGTTCCACTGTTCCTCAGGATCAGTTCATTGCGGAACCTTTCAGTGACCCCTTTCCGTACGTTGCGCTTTTGCTTTTCAGAAAACACAAAATGCTTAATTTTTATAGGATAGTTGCTGTGTTTGGAGTAGGGCATTTAGGACTTTTCTTGTATTTACTTGAAATTTTCTATTAGTGTCCCTGTTCTTTGATTGCTTCGTACTTGTGTGGGTTAACATAGTACAGTCAAAGTCCATCATCGTTGTATAACCCCGCAAAGTATTAATGGTTTGTCAACTGTGATTTGATCAGAGAGGGGAATGAAAATCACGTGGATATCAGCGATTTGAGATAAACTGTTTACTAACAGGTCTCCTATGAAATCCAGGGTTTGTTCAGTTACTAAGACATCTCACCGAGAATCCGACAGACGCAACCTTTTGATTATGCAATGTGGGTGTTATGGAAAGATAAAAACCAAGGGTTCCTTCAGTCAGTGCATTACTGATGCGAATTAACGAGAATCACTCGAGTGTTTTGGTGTCGTGCGATTAAAACTTGAAAGCCGTCATACATGTGAAGTTCATGTGAATTTGGACTGCCAATCAGTGACTAAGGTTTGAGGAGTCCATGGTACAATCACTAAGCTGCTCTGAAGAATGACTCACTATTCCAACAGCTTGTTGGGTGAAAACAAGAAAAATGTTTGTCCACGGATATTTGGAAGTGGTACAAGATATGTTATCAATAGCAGAATCACCGCTGTTCGTGCTTCGGAGTAAGCCGTATTGTTTGCCTTTAGTTGTTGCTCGCGAAAAACGATATGAGTACAAATAATTATATTTTTTTCCTTTTCGGAATTAAATGGTGAATTTCTGTTATATAAATGATTGTATTAGGGTCGTAAAAGAACACTGAACTCGATAGCAGTGAGTAAATTCTGTCTCCCTGTGGGCCTTTAAATTTACCATCGACACTCCTACCTGGAGTCCTATTATTGGCGACCAGTAATTAGTGAGCGAATGACTACAGTACCTTCTATGCTGTTTTATTTTGATAAGTCCCTTCGATTTTCACGGATACTAGGCGCTAAACATGATCTTCTTATGTTTTGGATCATACACTTCACCGTTGATGAGTCCTTGATTCTCCAACTGTGAAATACAATTTAATTGAGATGAAAAGAGAAAATAAATGAAATCTAGCGAACAACCAAAAAGCACGCAGTGCTGATCAGTCTGAAAAACAACGGAACAACTATTCAGTGCTTCCTGTTGGCGCTCGTCCACCAGTTTCTATCGCAAAAAGAAAATAAATTTCACTACAGAGGAATCAATAAACCGCACAAGAGAGCGAACTTCAAACTATTCAGGGGGCCAATTCTCGGTGAAAATCGAGTGCTCTCACCATTCGAAAACGTTATACAACAAACATACAAAACTATTTATTGCTGTAATTTCACTTCTTCCATTTTTGTTGTAAAAACGAATTGTAGAATCGGTAGAACTGAATGGTGTTTCTCAGGGTAATTCCAATGTATGAATGAAGTACATCATTGTTGAATGGGAATGTCTTTTTTACAGTAGACGAACGGATCAAAAGGACAAGAGCTCTGTCAAAGTTTCCGAAATGAAACCGGTTGGTACATGTCGCTAGTTTGTGCACAGTGAAAATGTGCATTCCTTCAATGTTTCAAACAGAACCAGCATACCCGATTAGTTATGGTTTTCTTTGTTGGCTCAACGGTGAACTGATCACGACGAGAGTGAAGCACTGCATAATTATCGATCGCGAAAATCCCGAGTCTATTGACGTGTTTAGACGAGATAACAGTCTCTTTGTAAATTGTGGTTCTATGTCAATTTGATTGACCATAAGTAAATGTCTGTCATCGTGTACCGTGAACATAGCGAGGTAACCCGCACCGGTGAAAGTGAACATGTGAGTGGAACTGACACGTTTTGAACCTACTGATACGCTACTGGACGAAGACAGATGATGCCTGATAACTGCTCTGAACGGACATAGTACAAATACGCTTTCTGAACATGCGCACTTCTTTGGTTTGTGGGGAGCGTCCCTTTTGCTCCTAACGCCCGGAAAACTAACTTGGCCAGGTGTCCATGCTTCACATATAGTTTTGCACCAGATCAATGCCATGTCAATTTATCAATATCTCTGTAAAACAGTGCCGGGATTGTGAAGACTTAGCAGCATTTTAAGGACCGTACTTGTGAAGTAAAGCTGAGTCTGCTCAGCAGCTTTCATGGATGAGTAGGTTCTATCGCACGCTTTTGTTGTGATGAGGTACAACAAAGACGACCGTTAACCTTCTACAGTTGAGAGATCCAGATACAGTTATAGTCTATCACCCTAATCGTGTGATGCCAATCGGATCAGCGATATACCCCTCTTAGTCTGTGATCTTCACTCACTACCGCACTGATCAAGCGATCAGGTTTTAGAAGGATGAAAGCAACTGTCGTTTACTATGCTATTGATTGAACCGTTGAATACAACGCCTAAGGCGTTGTTGATTGATTGCCTTTTACTGACTTCTACCACCCATGAACGTCGAGTTGACTTGGTTCATGCCAAGATCGGTGCTCTTCAACCAATCTGAGTTCATTATTGAGCTGATCGCGTTGCTCGCTTAACTGCCCGATTTGACCGCGCCCCGATTGTATACAACATCTGTGCTTGATTTTGGAATGTCAATCCCTCTGCCTGCACTGATGACACGCGTGACCACGGCTATACCCACTTGTGTTTACTGCGGCCGGTTTTCATACTCACAACAGGGATGACCTGTGTTGTGGCCTGCGGTCGAGTGAAACGTTTACCGTGCATCACGTGTTTGACCGTTGCGGCCTGCCACCACACGCACGGACGCACGTCATGCGGACTTACCCTGTTACAAGGTCGATCCACCTCAGCGAATCAGAGGTCAGTATTGATCTCTCCTCATTGATTGGTTCGTTGACTGCCCAGCGTGATGACACTCCTTTTGGTAAGACTTGCGCCAGTTCTGTGCCTGCCTGTCTGCGTGTTGACGCACTGCTTGCTCACCGGCTTACGGACCGGCTACATTTGCGTTTACATACTGGAAATATAATTACTACTTAATTCACTACTTGCGTACTTACTGACTCATACCGGATACAACAACCTGTTCACTGCGTTTTCCCACCATTACGTTGCATTTATATTGGTCGATTCCTCAGAACGCCACTTGTTTTATATTAAGCAACCTAGCAGTTTTGCGTCGACAAAAAGAATAATGAATTACATGAACACCACAGGGCGTATATGAGCAGAATGAATTTGGATCAATAATTTAGGGGGCTCTCATTGAGCTACAACTGCATATTTCTCAGGTCATGTTAAACAAAGAAAAACAGTAGATAGATATTTACCTTTGATTTTGATTAAATGATTATGTTTCCAAATAATGCTCTATTATCTTCAAAAGGGTACTTCTAACCATCTGATACAATCCTCACACCACACGCTTTAATTTATTCCTCACTCTCTGTTTTATCTTTTCGGCCTCCCAGGGAAGAGTTGGGATCCCACATGGTCAGCCGGCAGTTTTATTGATACGAAATTCCTGTCAAGGTGGATGATTGAAGGACTTCAATCTCCCCGCAAGCCGATTGAGCCTAGAACATTAATTATGCATACATTGACACACAAAAGAGAACACGTAAGTTTTAGATAATCTTCGTGGATATTTCTCAAGTCGATAAACACGGTATTCAATACTCTCAGTACATAACAGGGTAACAGTAATTCTTCATTTTTGGCTTCGTTTTTCCCAGAACCAAAAGATGACTGCCTCTAGTCGGAGCAAATTGGTCATGACAGGACTGAGCCCTATAAGACAGTCACGATTGTTTAGCGTAAATCTAATGAGCCGGGGATAATCTGAAATGAGTGACCCATCGGGTTAGAACTCACGTTACAGTCGCACACACGACCCAAGCACTCGAACGTGCAAATGGAAAAGAATACTGTGCTTTATTACCTTGGATAACAAATAAAAATTGATACAGCTTTGGTGAATCGTTTACGGAGTTCCATCTTCCTTTATGAAATTCCCGGTGGTTCTATTCATATTCTCTTCCCCCTTACTCTTGCCTTTCTATTCTATGCACAATGATTAAAGAATATCGAATGATGAACCAGATAAATATGGTCTATTCGCTTTTTATGCCGCTACAGTCATTCTTTTTCAATGAATTCCAACTGACAGCAGACTTGAAGAGGGGAGACCAATGAGCTCATGCGAAGTCTGACCCTTCCCCGCAGAGCTGATATGAAAGACGACGTCTGTGTGACGATTGTACATAGACTATGAACTCGCTTGTTTTATTGAGCACGATATCCTTGTACGTTTCCTCTTCCCGCTTAATGCAATACGATTTCGCTGTCGATTGCTGTGTTCTTATTACATTCCGAGTTCTATTATTGCGTTAGATCATTACTCCACGGAGTTCAAAACCTACACGAGTTACGAGTCCAACTGCGAATTACAACCGCCTGTTTGCAGTATTTGTATACAATCTAACTGGCTCTAGTACAAAAGCTTTAAAAATAGTTTTACTCAGCGTCTGCATCACTGTATACAAAATGCACGGAGGATAGACATTGTGGTGCTAATTGGAAACCCAAACGCGAAAGTGGATATATTAAAGTCGAATAATGAACAACTGCGAGGTCAGTTAGATCTTGAAAACCAATGCATAGATAATGATAACAGACTTGACCGTGGGATAGATTTTCCAGTTTGACGAATTTGAGACCACGTGAAGACAAGGAAACGTTAATATGACCTCGATACACACAGGTTTTCTGCTGCTTGAATAACACTAGGCTTTAAGCGATAATGAACACATATTTGAGAAAATAACCCTCCCCGAAATCTAAGTTTACCTTGAAACTGATTATTGTCTCATAAATGATTAATGGATATATTTGAAAACGCAAAAGGAAACTAAAGGAATACATTGTAAATCATATTTTGGAGTACATTTAGGATTCTTACTATTAGAAGTAATGAGGTTCATTTTATCCAGCGGTTAACACTTTTCCCAGTTTTGCCCGAAGAAAAGAAATCTTTCCGATGCACATACATGGATATCTATCTTTACCTATGGTCCGAGATGTTTATGCTCTTTACAGCTCCTATCAAAACTTAGTCCATATGTTAAGGAAATTCTCATCCCCAGACATCAGGGTGGTGGTCAAGTGGTTAGGCCTCCAGCTAGCGGCTTGGGTATCCTGGGTTCAAACCGCTCCACTGCCGTCGTTATCTTAAGGGTTGGTTTACTTTTCAGCGCACGTCATCAGTAATACAGGACAGGACACGACTTACTAGTTAAAATTAACAACCACCTACTACCCCCTTAGTTTGCGAAAACCCAGACTTGAAGCTGCTTCTGTTAACACATGAAATCCTCACGCTATATGCAATAATAGTTTTTGGACGTGTAAAACATAAATTTTGGCACTAGTGCCAATCTCCTTTCACATCTAAAGTGAATTCATGTAAAGAATACGCCTTAGTCCTCCATTACAGACAACGTCACAGGAAACAATACTCCTCATATTTGATTTTGGCATATCTTTTCGTACAAAGCTTACACAGTTATCTAATATGCTGCAAAGTGGTGATAATGAATGAGTTTTATAACACATCACCTTGCTTCTATTTCTGAGAGAACGATTCAATTTCTTCGTGGCAGTAGACGTTTTTTTTACTTCAGTTCACCTTATTAAGCCTCTGGAAAAAACTGAAATCCACCCGACACTTGAATGTTGCCATTACGTTTTGCGTGAGGCTTCGTTTCTTACTCTATCTTTTCCTGATCGGTTTCAATGCTGTCACTAGCCCGTCATGAGACAGCTGCTAGTTTGTATTTTATCTACCCTAAACATTATGGTTTCTGTCCTTTGAAGCTTGAATCGGTATTTCCACTTCTTCTAACCTGCGCTTCCCCAGCTTGTACACCGGCATCCAACCATTATTTTTAAGGTTCGATCTCGGAATGTGGTACTTTGATATTTTAGGCTGCTTTTCTCCATCGTCTGTTAAACTATGGAACACATCTGTTCTGCATTTCCGTCCACTTCCAATCATTGTCCTTAAAACCAGGATCAACAAATTGGTGCTGACAAAAATGCTTACCCTAATCTTTTCTACAGCATCACACTGGCTGTATAGTTCAGCCTTTTTACTTCAAATCAATTCATATGTAATAAAACAATAATAAAATCCGTATAAATTGTCGTTTTTTCATAAGTACAAAAAGGTACATTGACTGCTTTCTTCTGAATATCCAGCCTTTTAAGATTTAGCTGAGAAATGCGGCAAGCTGTAATTTATCTTCGAGTGGTTGATTTTTATTCTGATATGCTTTGCTGCATCTTCCGTTCTCCGGTACTTTTAATAAGGTAGTAAATTAGCAGCTCGTGGTGGCTGCACGTGTTTGCAAGGATCTGACCAACGGGACTTGTAACTGATCTCATTGGGGCCGAGGTATCAGATTACTGTTAAAGCTAAAATGAGCACTTGTGAACGGAAAACTGAGTACTGAGTTAAATATGTGATATTCATCGGAGTAGTAAACTGTAAAGACCGATAGGTGTTCGATCAATAAGTATTCAAATGCAGTCAAATGTGGAGAATTATTCACAGAGAGCCTGAGAAGTTTACTATCTTTAAATTATTCAATCTCATATTACGGTCAGCCTGTGCTCCTGTTTCAATAAACTATCAATAATTTTCATTTACAATTTGCAGATATGATAAATGGATCTGCAACAAAACAGGCATCACCTTTACTGTGCAGGAGATAAGAGACCAAAACGGGTCAAGTAAAATATTTAAACTGATGGTGACCTAATCTCGGAAACAATCAAGTTTATCTATCATGGGACTACTGCACTTTCCCCATTGAATCCTGGAATAAATACATATTAGAAAAATCTATTCCATCAGCTGAAATTATTGTACAACTTCTGATAGACCTCGAATAAATATTTGTTTTGTATCCGCTGTATTGCGACTTTGAACTGACTTAGATTATTTGCACCAACATTGTATCTTTTGTTTTGCTTGCTCCGGGTAACAAACTAAACTTTGGAATTCCCATATTTACACACAAAAATCATGTGATCCAATCAGCACTGTTCAGTGCGATATTGTGAACAGATCTCCATTAAATATAAGGTTTTCATTATAACTGAATATCATAACTGCATGGACAACAAGAGAGATGTACAGTTCAAGGACAAAGTTACGCACGTGCATAAAATGTTACCAACTGTAAATATAAGAATAATGATAAAAAATGACAAAAGAAGCTTTGGTCATTATTTCGATTAAATCTGGCCCATGCAATACAAACAAAAGATTCAAACATTGGGCTGTCACATTAAGATGGTGAAAATCAATAACATAATGTGGAAAAATCAGCAGTGCTGTTTTACAGCGTAAGCACTACTGCTCAGATGCATTTTAGGTCGCTGCGGCCGGTATGTCTTCGGTCATACTGTCTGAGATTCCAGCCTCGCCACCACAATCCAAACTGAGCGGTAGGCAGCCTCAACGTCATTCGAGTCAATACCACGCCTATACAAGGTGATCGCCGTGCCAAATCCCAGGGATTTCGGTTATTGAGATTTAGTGGTAAAACCTCATGATCATGCGGTTTATGCCTTCCATCATTTTTCATACAAAGATGTGCAATAGAAATATAAATAAACTGAATAAGTATCCAACTATGCAGCAAATCGAGCGATGATATAGAGAACCAAATGAATAACCAATCGATCGATCAGATTGTTCATAAAATACTGATCAAAGGAGGTGGATATGGCATGAACCTGGATTCGGCGCTGATTCGTCAGCTGAAAAATAAACTATTAATTCAACCATCAAAGTTGCATTAAATATTATTGTTCCATTAAACAAATGATAGGAAATAATGATTTGAGTCAGCGCAGTTCGATAACCGTGTGGCTTGAAAGAATGTTTACCCTACTGGGCTTTGGGGGATTAGTTGGTCTCATCCCAAAGTCTTCGACTGCCGTTTACCATAAGAGAATGTTAGACTTATGTAACCATGAGGTTTAATATCCTCTCTCTGTTCGTCGAAAATTGTGTTTCAATGGAACGTGAATAATTGTTTGGATTTCAGTTTGCAGAGACTGATGATATTAAAAATGACTCTCTAGTATGAAATAAACAATAAAACATGAATTAATAGTTGAGAGGGTGACCTAGACATTCAAGTCCCATAGTCAGAGCTTTCATACTATCTTACTAGGTCTTATTTTGAGTAATCATGATTCTCCTCCAGGTGCTACACGCCTCTGTGGCCGTCACTTGATGAGAAAGCCTATATGGTGATACGCGTAGCACAGGTGTCTAAACAATGACGTATTTGCATCTTCTCACTTTCTTCGCAATCTCAGTCCATTGAAATTCTCTATTTTCTCTTCCACTCTACTTTCAACTTCCTATCTCTCTCCTACTGCTTCATCTGAATGGGAAACCAAAATAAAGCAAACTGATGCACGACAGCGCATGGTTAATGACTGAACTGAACACATTCCCCATTCATCTTGATCTACGAAGGTCAGTCAATTGCTTCAGCGCGCGATCGAGATCTTCGCCTCACATCCAATTGGTTTCCCAGTCTCCCAACAAGGTTCGTCTAAGGCGGGATAGCTAGTGTTGTTTCAACAACAATATTACATCTGTATCCTTTTCCAACAAGGGCCAAGTTTCCGCACTATGTAGCGGCACCGGCCAAACTCTTCAGTATATACTTGACTCTTCCCGAACAACCGAATATCGAAGTTGTGCCATAGATATTTCAACTTACAGAAAGCCATTGGACCTATACTATATGGGTGTATATACTTCCTTCAAAATGAGTCTGCCTCCTCTATTGCTTCCTAGTTAGAGTGGAGTTGTCAACTGAATCTACCTAACCCTCTAACAACATTTTGCGCATCGAAGGTTTGTTTAAAACTCATGCCAAGCATTGCTAAATGAACACTCTGACCATTAGTAAGAATGTCTACTCCATATTTTGTAAATATCTGAGGTGAGAGATTCACGCTATCCATTTGGAACTTCTTCACTAAACCAGGAGTTTCTTCACTTCTGGAGACCAAGTTCGATGGAAACAACCCATACGGATCAGGGGCGTTGTACATGTTCAGGTACCCTTTTTTCCGAGTGAACTCAACTCAGAAAGAGGGCTGGTAACAACTGTTAGTATTTGCCTAAATGAAGCAGCAGCTGATAAACCCTTTATTTGTAGAGGAGAGTTAAACTCTACCTCGAAGTGCTCTACCCATGGATCCCGATGGCGTTGCTGAAGGTGAATTACTGTGTCGTCGAACGCCTCTGTTACCTAACTTACGTCTACTTCCTATGGGCCCGTATTTTATTTTACTATTTTACTAAACGGAACAAAATGAGGAGGTTACTAATAGTGGCAGCCTACTCCATCTGTCTGAATTATTCTTATTCCATTATCTCATAATCATCCCTCAGGTTCTTGANGATCCAACTGTGTCAGGGCTTTACTCGCTGTCATATTTGTGATCCACTGGAACGGCTCAATAAGCATTTAACATTAAAACAAATTGTTGAGCAGTTGGACTTAAATCCAATTAACCGGTGCTTCCGAAGTGATCTATTTGGTGATCATACCCCTCTTTCTCTTATTCGCCAAAGCCTATTTTCATCACCTATTTCATTATTCTTACTGTTTCGTTCAGTTGTACGAGGACTGAGCAAAAAGCTTCCGGATGCACGAAAATTTTTATTTGTTACACATAAATACGCATAGTACTTTCTCGACTTATTCTCCACCAGCGTTCATGCACAGTTCCATGCGCTCAAACCATTTGATGAAACAGCTCGACCTTGCCGAAGCGGGTAACTCTCCGACCAGCTCAATAAAGGCATCCACTGAAGCTGTTGCTGACTCGCATCGGATTCTACGCATCACGCGGTTGACCTGTGGGAACACAAAATTCATATGGAGCCAGGGGTGAACTGTATGGTGGGTTGCTAACCTTCTGGATGTGTTCTCTAACCAGAAATTCGCCGACGACCTGGGACCTGTGTGCAGGTGCTATGCCATGGTGCAGCAAGGTTGGTCGTGCTCCAGTTCATGGACGACACTTGGTAACAGCTTCCAGCGTTTTCGGTGGTCAGCGGGTGGTGTACCAGTCCCCGGTCAATGTGCTTTGCTGTACGAGCGGTTCAGTAAAGACATAACCGGTTTTGGTCATGAACACGACCATCATCTGCTTTGCCACAGTTCACTGTCCACAGTCGAGGCGATCTCGATTCCGTTGAACCACTCCCTCCTTGTTCGTTCAAAAACAGTCAGTCAGAGCTCTGGATTTACCATAACGCTAGAGCAACATAAAGCCGGCTATCAACTGAGTGTCAAACGGTTTATGTATCTGATATATTTTAAGGTACAAATGGTATTCACGGAATGATTTGAACTCTCATACACCCCTTACTGTGTTGTTCATAGTATCCAGACACACGCACAGCAACTCAGACATTATCTACGTTTTTTTTTCAGGATTATTGGTACTTACAAGCATGTGCGAATGATCAAACGCTAATCACTACAGTACCTCCTAGAGCATTGACGAAATTAGGCAGTTCACTGACCAACGATAATCGTAACCAGGGTCTAACGCACCTCTTACTGTTTTTGAGTGATGTACCTCTACTTGGGGATAACGGCAATTTATTGTGGTGTATAAGAACATGATTAAGAACAGACGGTCATTACACTGGTTGTTATCATGACTAACTCACGTACTCTTCTTCTGTCGATCAACGATCGTTTGGCGTTGCTTGCGATGTACTACAGGAACAAGGAAAACCTTTCACTGACGGTGAATGAATTCAACAACACTTGTGCAACGAGTGTTACGAGGAACGATACCAGAGCACTGATTAACAAATTCAAATCTACTGGAAGTGTACACAATCGGAGACGCAAGGAACATCCACGAACAAAAGCGGATGAATGTGGTATTGTGTATTGTGTATAACTTTTGCAAGCACTGGAGCTCACATTTCGGTTAAAAAGCATACACGCCAACCGTTACAGTGTACATAATCAACGGGGAGAAAAAATTTTGCAGGCATGGAGACATTCATAGTCCAAGGTTAAGACAGAGTTCATTCATTGTTCGTTCTTTGTTTGTGAGTAGACGAGTAAGTTACGGTATGGGTGAATTGCGGTATGCATTAATTCGAGATGAAATTTGACGGAATTGGGAGCTTGTTGAATGATGGGAATGACAGTGTCAGTTCTGCATGCAATGGGTGGTCCGGATCTGTGAGGATCCTCTCGGCAAATTTCACACAGGAAGTTACGTGATACTCGGAAAGCTTTACAGCTAATTCATTCACAGGAATGGAAGAGACACGACTAATAATGGTTAGACCGCGTCGTAAGACTTTGAAGTCTTGTTTGAGTAAACCAGGAAAAATAACCGGGGAACAGTAGAGTAAGATGGGGAAAACATATTGATAAACAAAAGTAAAAATGACTGACTGGGATGCGCGAAACTGCCTGAGCTTTCATATTTGAAATGAAAGGCGTCGCAGTTTACCAATGCAGTTGTGGATGTGGGTTGACCAATAAAGATTGCTATCTATGGTTACACCAAGATATTTGACAGAGTTCACCCTGGATAAAGGATTGTTATTAATCACTGTGGGGTCTGTCGGATATGGAGAGCGAGCAAAACTATATAAACACTCAACACATTTACTGGGGTTCAGGGTTAGCCCCGATGAGGA
>UZAN01043252.1:23035-42685 GCA_900618425.1 Echinostoma caproni
CGAATTTCCCACATGGCGCATCGCTTCACGAACGAATCTCTTGTGGTGATTCTCTACCAACACTTAGGCGGCATCGGATTCGGAACCTATCCTCCTCCTGTACCGGCACGAAAATCACACGACCGATCGGGTTCATTTATCGATCGATCGGATGGTTCAGCCGCAACAAGGGAATTGGTGCTTGCCCAGCTAAGCCGAGTGAGAAACCACACCTTGTTTACAGTCGTGAGTCTCAGGCAGGCCCCGTGAACTTCGACTGTGCAGCAGGAGTGCCATCAGCATACGGATGGACTGGACGTAACAACAAGAGCATTACAAAACGTGCAAGCCAGTAATCAGACAGTCTCGTGTTGGGGTGAGGGATTTTAAGCGCCGCAGATCGCGGAATATGATACGTATATCATATGACACGTAAACTTGTAGGTGTGCGAATTAGCAAGGGATTGAAATAAACGCACTTGTCCATCAGATCAGCATACTCTCCTTGTTCTGATCAACGTTGCGAAAATGGCAAACGACTAGTCACATTTCCGGACTTTAATTGTCTGGTGATGGCCAACACCAGTTTTTAGCACCCCAGAAAACACCTACTTACGAGTTACTCGAGTGATGGTCGAACAGCGCATCAGATTGATTACATTTTGGTACGTGCTCTCTAGGCCTCTTCAGTGGAAGATTACTGTTCCTAAGGTGGAACAGAAACTGGAACGGCCCGGATAATACCCTTGTACGCGCCCGCTTCAAGATTCACCTGACTGCTCGCCGGAAGGCTTGTCTCCCAGGCAGATTCAACGTCGCACGCTTGGAGCGCCCTGAGAGAAGGCAAGCGCTGCTGAACGCAATCGCTTCCAACATAGCCGCAACATCCTTCGATGATTCATCCGTCGATGCACAGTGGTATACGCTGAAAACGTAGGTTACAGAAGCGGTGCTGCGGAACCTGGATAAGACTCAACCATAGAAACGACTGGATCTCCGAGTGTACAGTACAGTTGTCCGCAAATGCAAGAGCTACACAACTCATTAGTTATCCTGCATTCCGCAGTCTACTTCGTCAAGCTACTTGCTCCGCCAACGGAGACCACGAAAGATACAGGGAGGCGATTGCAGACAGCATGGAGACTGCAACCATAGCAGCGGACTTTGAACAGTCATTTCGTCTAATCCTCGTCACAGCAGGAAAGAGACAGACATCAGAGCCACTGTTGCGCGACTCTTCGGGTCAAATTATTCAGGGAAATAATCAGAAAATGCAAAGGTGAGTTGAACACTTTGAAGGGCTTCTCAACCACACATCGACTCAACCTGATTGCCCACAAGAAGGCAAGCAGTTCAGAGACCCAAGTGTTTAATTCCCACTCACCTAGCTATCACTTATCTGAAAATCAGGAAGGCCCCGAAGAAGACGGGATATCACCAGAGCTATTCAATGCTTATCTTCCAAATTTGATCGATCCGTTGTACTCTCTTTTCCACTCCACTTGGGAAAAAAATTATTTCCGAATGATTTAGAAATTTCAATTTTAGTCCTAGTTCTAAACAAGGCCAACGGATCAAGATGCGAAAATCATAGGGGTATCAGCCTAATTAATATTACAGTGATACTGATTAACCGCTTCGTAGTCATCAGGTATACCTGCGCTCGACCGAACCCGGGGGCTTTCGCCGGGATAAAGGCTGTTTTGAACAACTTTTCACTCTCCGTAGGATTCTGGAACACCACCGCAAGTTCCAGCGTTCTATCACAGCGTGATTCAAACTTTGCGCACTGCCTTGGGCTCTGTCGATAGAGAATCCTCGTGGTACATCTTACGGAATGCCCGAGAGGTTCGGCAGGCTTTTCAGGTCGTACTATTCTAAGACCCGGGCATGCATTCGCACTTATGAACCCTAAGTTCTGGAGTCAGACAAGATTGTTCCCTATCGCCGGTGTCATTCAAATACATCGTAGGTTGGATAATGTGACAAGCACTTGTCGAATAGCCCGGAGTGCAAATTGAGCCCTGTAAATGGATCGCAGACCTCGAGTTTTCGGATGATGTCGTCGTAATGAAGGATACCATGGACAACCTTCAACCTGTTGGCAGTTGCATTAACCATCTTTTCCAGACCATTGGGCTAGAGATTAATATATCGAAAACCGAGAGCTTTTCGACCAGAATCTGAGCCACGACAGAACCAATCTTAATTAACGGGGAGCTTTTCAAATCAACCCAATTTTTCAAGTATTTTGGTTCTATAATCAAACCGATTGGCCAGGCTAAGGAAAAACAATCCAAGTTCGTGTAAATGGAGTTAGAAGTGCGTTCCTGCAAACTCCTCAGACCGTTGTAAAACTGAAGCGAAATAAGCTTAAACACTAGGCTTCGGGTATATCACGCTTCGATACGCCCCAAACTTACTTATGGTTGTGAAACATGATTTGCATTTGATTAAATGTGGGATCACATTGGAAAATGCGACTTCCCATGAATGTGACCTAGCATGAGACTGACTCTTTATGCTTCAGTTTGCATCACAATGTTAACCTATTGGCTTTCCTCAAAAACAGCACGAGTCATATCACTTGACTTCCGGTTACAGTGGGAAGTGTATGTGTGAAACTGTAATAATCGAATAGGAACCGGAATTGAACAGCGCGAATTTGAACTCGGACTGAAAACCCACTGAATTACGCAACGCAAGGTAAAACCAAGACGAGCTGTGGATACAGTTGATTCTATTGAGAAAAGCACGCAAATATATATCACATGCGACCAACAGTTATTGGTCGGTTCCTGGACGTCCAATCGGCGACAGTGTGGTTTATTATTATACCTTCATGTATTCGGCCAATCTGGTTGATGCCAATCGGGACCACAGGATTGGTCGGTTATTCTATTCTTGATTGGTTAGCCGGAAGCTGTACCGTGGTGCGTGAGTATTCATTGCATGATCACCACAGAAACTTCGAACGGTAAAGATGGTACCTCACCTAACGGTACAATTATCGAATGATAAAATGGGATGTACATTCATGTCTGTATAAAGTGTTATATCAAGAGGATATTCTCACTGCAGTTATTGTATAGAGAAGGATTCTATCGCATGTGTTGTTATCAACATTACACTAAGAAGTAATGATGGCACGAGTTACCCACCGGGATGTGCCAGTGTCCACACGCCCTTAGCATCTTATCAACAGATGACCAGCGTTTGCTTGTTCAGGCTCTTCTGAACTATGAGGTCACTCGTTTTCGGCTGTTTTATCTCGGGACAGTAACTGTTAGATTATTTCTTGGCTTATGCAGATGAGTGCCAGGTGAGACTGGATCCTCTTAACACACTTTTTTAATCATATTTTAGTCACCGTGCTTTCTTTTTCAGTCTCCTATAGGCTTACGTAAAGCGTGTTGCACGTTTTTCTATAGTGGTAATTCCTCTCTATCTCGAATAGCGTCAAATTTTCAACATTTGTTCTGTAAACCATTGTCCTCTGAAAACGATGCCGCTGGTACCCTAGTGAAACCACTGCTTGAGTGTAGATTTCTTGACGATGTGAAATATGTTTGTGGGATAAATAAAAACACCGATCTTGTGTTTACTCAAAGTAAAGGCCAGTAATTGTGCGTGCATTTGAACCCAATGTTGGCGACTCGATCACCGCAAAAACGATGTCAGTAGTTGAACCGAGGTACTGCAATACATTTCCCAACCGTTTCCGTCTAGACTTGTGATCCTCATTGTCACTGGTGATCGGGTACTTTTCGACGTAAAGACACACACAACACGAAACGTTAAAATGCAACCAAATTTGAAAAGATTGCCTCTGAAAGAAAGTTGTATACGCAATTTTGTAAAGAATAAAAGGATATAAACCTAAGAAGTGATTCGGTTATCCTTATAAATGACATCAAACATGATTGGTCACAAATCAAAATGTAACGAAATCCCGGAGCTAAAATCGATCTCCATAAAAGTGGAATGAAAGAGGGGATCATTTCGCAATGATTTGGGATAAACGGAATTTTAAAACCACGGAATCGTGTCAGTAGTTCTCTTACCTTTAACTGTTCCCAACTGAGCATATTCAGAACGAAAAAAAACAGCAGATAAAATGTCGACCAAATATAAGTAGACATATGAGCTTACAATTGCGTGTTTTCACACAGCTGAGCTGTCACTGCGATAAGTAATTTATGACATTGGTGAATGCAACGTGGCCACCAGAACTAGGTCACACCTGGTCTGGCAAATGTATCCAACTTTTCCGTTGTGACAAACACATTAGCGCATGGAAAAGATCATTCGATCGTCTCAGCATGAGACAAACAAACCTGTGTGTGACCAAACCTTGGTAGCAGCTATCTTATCCGAGCATATTTTATTCAAAGCGAAAGAGTTCAACCCTGTACTGATTCCACTGTTTGTGTCTGTTTGCGAAACCGTAAACAAGCATAACCTAGTCAAGGTAAGCTAAATGGAGAAGACATGGTTAAGGGACAATCGAAAAGAAAGAAAAAAAACAAGTACCCCAGATATTGTAGTGAATTAATATATACGCGCAACCGAAAGCGAATCAATTGAAAAGTTATTCGCGAGAACAACGTTCTTAACAGATAATTCTGGGTATCTGGATGTCCAGGCAAACAGACCATTATCTAAGCATTTCTCAAACTGATTGGGAACCTCCAGCATGATTAAACTGATATATTGGAACGAATATAGGTCACCGGAATAATGATTTCTGTTTCTCTACGGTCGACCGATAATTACAAACAGGAAGCGGACAGTATAAAACATAATTACAGCGAATAGGGCATTGGAAGTGACATTTAACCAGACATCCCTTGAATCAGTGCAGTCAACATGATCAACACCGCATTATCAGGTTTGGGCCTGGTTCATCCGTGATGGGGCACGTCATGAGCAGAGGGAATCACATGTATGTATTCGTTCAAAAGACAACGCACAAATCCATATTCCAGAGTTGTTTAGAAAGAAAATTTCCCTTTCTTCTGATCGATAGAAATCTTGCCTTCGTTCGACGGTCTCTATATCAAAGGATTCACTATTGGTAACCAAGGTGAATAGTTTTTTAGGGAAGTAGTATAGAATAAAGCCATTAGCAAAACCATATCAGCCTGGACAGATTCTGACCTGAGGTAAGTAAGGTTGGGTGAAAAATACGGCAATGGATAAAAGAAACTGCTGCAGTTATAGTACTGTTTTCTGATTTCCCTGGATGGCTGACTGAGAAAAAAAAATTTTCCAGACTAGTCAAACAAGTCAGGTACTGAAACACGTACGTTAGTCAGCCGCTTGTATTGAAGGCCTAGCTTTGCATTTGATTGACTTTTGTCATTGTGCGGTCGATACTGCGTTTGTGCTCGTGTGTATGCAATATATACACAGCTTGATGACGAACAATTTCGTTTCACTTAACGCACATTCAAATCACGTGCTCAGTGCAATTAGCGCATTAACTCATACGAGGCGACTGATATCTAAAACAAATACTCTCTCTCTCACACACAGTTAGAACGAATTTTTAATTATTTTGGAGAGAGTGAAAAGTCACAAACAGAGGTGTTCATGATTCATCCTGGATCATCTCATTGCATCTATCCACCACAGCTGGGTGGTCTTTATAGTAGAGTAAAACGAATGCAAGGTGGTGGCCCAGTGGTAACGTCACCAAATTATCACCCCGGAGATGTGTGTTCGAATCCCTCCACCACTGTCTGACTATCCCCATTGTGTGTTGAATGGCAACCCTTTGATTGGCCGCTTCCTCCTTCCTGAAATTTGTAACTTTGTATATTCAACAAAAGAAGTACAATCAAAAATAAAAAAGGTTGCGGATAACATCAGAAATTGCTTTAACGAAAGAAATGACTGGTCTATCACCAAGCCACGAACAACCTGACAGGCCATTTGCAATGTTTGTATAGATGGATTCTGCATTTTTGAGTGGCTCTAGCTTCTGTATACTTGAGAAAATTGGTTTTTTACGGAGTAGTCTAGGAGTTAATTTGATTACATGAATTATTTCTTCATCTACAAACAACGGACACCTGAACTGTCAACCTAGGAAGCATTGTATAACTTTTTTCAACATTTTGGGTCTGTTTATACATAACAAAAGTGAAACAGTCTGAAAGTGTACTTCACCAATGGAAATTCAGAATGAGAAGTTAGAAGTAATTTGGATGGAATGTATACAGACGAAATTTTTCATGGAACGCATGTTCTCAAGGGGAAGAACGCATTGTAGGCCTACCACAGGAGTAAACGATCAAGCACACTGACCGAATTGGTTAATTACCAAACTCGGTTTGTTGTTTGTATTTCGGAAGGTGGGTGTGGTTGTGCAAACAGTTCAACGAAAGAAACGGTATTTTTCGGAACAGTGCCTACTACTGGGGCGAACCAGTTTATCTATATCTGTCGACTGCATTTTTGAAAATTCTGCTCTACAAGATGACGATATTAGGATGTAGGATGTAGGATGGAAATAAGAATTTATTACAGTGAATGCCAGAATTATCTGGCTTCTTCCATTCAGCTACGCAATAAGGAAATTTGCATCCGAATCGAGGCATATACTGTGTTTATCGCAACAATCTACGCTTAACTGCTGTCCGAGATCGGAAGCATTGGGAGAAAAGTTTGAGACGGCTACGTCACTAATGAGTATGGAAAAGTCGAATCGTCTTGTGCTGAATACCCGTACCGGACAAACAGCACCAAGTGGCTCAGAGCGAAATTTAAAATGAATGTGACAATATACTAAACGGGCTTCAGAATGTAATCATCTTTCAATCCGTAAATGTAACACGTAATAGTTAACTGTTTTGGCGGAAGGCTGTCGCTCTTATCCCAGAAGATTTCTAATCCAACTTCACGATGAAACAATACCGATCTACTTCTGTTAAGGCTCATTACATAAGAGGCATTGAAAAGGCTAGTTTAAGTGAAAGGCAATCGACTGTGAAAACTTCTCACTGTCTCATTAATTCGGGTGTAAATGAAACAGATTCCTCGTCGATAGCTGATTGGCTGATATCCATAACAAATTGAATCAAATCCAATGACTACCTCGAATATTCTTTGTCTTTGGTCTGTTATACTTAAGATACATTGGTAACCAGATCCCAGTCGTTTGGAAATTCAGTGTATTTGCAACTTGGCATGATAATTACTGAACCAACACAGAAATAACACAAATAGTGCTAGATTTTAACATTGTATCTAATCTCCTCAATCAACGACGGTAAAATATTTGCCGTATATAAATGTATATCACATTTTATCAATTATTCGTATCGAATAAACGTGTGAATGTAAATAGGGAATACTAATCGGTAGATGTGGAAGGTCAACTCAACTGTAGATATGTTGATTGCTCCAAAAACTTCCATGTGCATAAAACCAGTTGATGTAATGGAAAAAGCAATGCCGAATTAACTGCCAAAAGTTTAGCATTGTGGTTGCCTAATATTGGTTTGAAAGACGAAAAAAGTTCATTCATTGTAACTGATCAATCCAACTTACTAACTCCTTTTACGGTAACGTTTGGGGAGATTAAAAGAAATGTAACATCTCGCGACATCTGTGTTCTCTTTCCATTGACCAAATGGGTAAAAGGGATCAGAATTTCGAGTGACTAACTCGAAAAATCGATTTCATTCAGTTTGGTGCTTCTGAGTGAATTCTTTTCTCTTTCTACTAAGAAGAGATGTCATTTGATGATGTAGGTCCCCACAGACCACTTATGTGGTTTTCGATAAACTCGTATGCACACCTGAAGTGCAAAGGCTATTTATCTATTAATTCACTCTTCTCTGATATCGAGTGCTAATAAAAGTTGTCTGGTACCAAAGGTGTAAGTTGAATAAAGCTGGTGAATTCGAGAAATTTTCTTTATCAGTCAACTATTGATCCATTAACCTACGCTTAGTGAACTTCTTTAAACAAACTTAAATCACTCTATAATTAAAGTCTGATACACTGAAGTGAAGGGCTCAGGTTTTTGGCACATGTTTATCATCACAACCACCATGACAATAACAACAACTGTTTGCAGTCTCATCAGTGTGTCCTGTGGGTTTATCTGAAATGCACAGTGTCACCTACAATAGCAGCGTTTTCTCCGTGACCTTTTCACGCACGAGCATGTGACGGATGAATTGTGAACAGTATATACATTGGAGCATATACAAATTCCACCTAGAAATGATCTGAAATTTCTCATTTAGATCTCCTACATCTTCCACATCCACCCGTGAAGCTTTCTATATAACAATTTAGTAGAGAAAGACTGATTTATATCGAAAAATTTATTCCATATTGAGTACCTATCAGTATGAAATTAATGCTCCTTCGTTTGTTTCCTAAAAAAGACGATGCTAAATTAATCATCATTTGATTTGTACTATGACGCCCATGAAGTGCTCCCTTTCGTGGATTCGCAAAACGCTTACTTACTGTTCACCATTCACAATAAATTACAGTACCATTAAAGTTACATCTTACCGTTGGTTTCCTATTATATTTTTAGGGCAGCCAACGGCAAGTTCCTCGTCTGTTAATCTGCGCACATCAGTCCAGCAACGTTTTACGTCTTCGCCTCTAATAACCATTGACTTTTCATAGAACCGGATCCAGTAGATTACTCAGCCCACTCAAATTGGTTTTCCTTCAGACACGCTGATTCGTGTTATTCTTTAATTGATAACTGATCCATGTTCGTATGTTTTTGCGCTACTTACTACTACCTTTTTTACCAACCTCGGCACAGGCGCACTGAAACCCTGTCAATCTCCACTAGCAAATTGTAAAATTTATGAGATCCGTATATAAAAGTGTTCAGAACTCGACTTCAAAACAGACAAAACCAAAGAAACTCCTTTAAAATTAATTAGTTCTAGAGAACCAATTGGTAACTCACAACGCCTCACAATTCACGTCAATGCGTGGAGAGGAAATCATTTCTTCCGTATTGCTGTCTTCAGCTTTCGATGAGAGCCTCCAGTTGCTACTACTGTTATAATTATAGAAGGCGGTGCTGGTCAAAGATAATCGTTTATTGAGGATTTTAGATGGGACATCACCAATCTGCCATACATAACACAAAACATTTCATCAGAAACATACCATTGTCGTCTTGGAGGCAAACCGGGCAATGCATAGGAAAGTCTGTAATTATTCTTTCAGGCACATCACTTGGCCCTCGGTGGTCTTGTTTTATTTTTGATCATTGAAAGAAATTACCAAACATGTTACCTACTACGCATAAGTGAGTAGTATCTCACAATACTACTACTATAACGCAGGATAACCAATTCAAGGAAGGTGGTCGTGTAAACTTTCTTCTCCAGCATGTAGAGAATCATTTTGTTTATTTGTGATTTACAGTGGACTGGCAGGCGCTGCGCACGCTGTCCAATGGTTTTGCTACGTTCAGTGTCAACTGCATGCTGGAACACCTTAGTACGGGACATCGGTTACGCATATCAAGTATCCCCGTATATCTTTTAAACGCTAACTGGATTCTTCTTGTTTGGTCTGGCGTGTTTTTTGACGATTCAGATCTGAATTACAGAACACACAAGGGCCGATGTTACCGCTGCTCCTGTAACATTGAGGCGTTCCAATTTTCCTCAATCGATTTTAAGACCTAATGGTTTGACCATATTTTCCCCCAAAATCCATCCAAAGAATGGTTGGTCTTCGGAGTGTTCGATACGCTAAGAACCAAAGTCACGAACGGTCTTTGCAACTTAGTTCTATCCCTGGTGATCATCATTGAATCGTCGAATGCAGCTAGTTTTGACTACTCTACTGGCAAAATATAAACACAGCAAATTAAATGTTCACTAACGAGAAGGCACGAAGCATCGTTATCTATCAAAAGCAAAGCAGGAACACCCCCTTTTAACCGAACTCTTATGTGAAACGTTGCGTATTCAGATGGGCACCAATAACGATTCCTAACATCTGTTTATCCGGTGTTCCGCAGCACTTTTCGCCAGTAGTGCTAACCGAACGTCGGCCGGCTCATTACCACGCCTGAACTATTGGAGCCTTGTGTGATCCACTACTCCAAGTTTCAGGATCATGGTTTTCGGTTCCCTTATCACAACATAAACATGGCAATATAAAATCATACACGCACACACTCTGTCGCCCGCTCCCCACACTCGTAATGGAAAGAAGCACTCATTACCCTCAATAACATTCATGGACTGAACCGCAATACTGATTCTGTGCACCAATTTATTCACTCTTCTCCTCTCGTCCTTTTTTGATGGAAACACAAATCCCCCTTCGTCCTGTTGTATTCAGTAGAACTCGTAATATACACGTAAGTAAATCCTTTTTAATTAGCAGAGAACGGTAGCAACGTGATTCATGAAAATTAGCAGAAGCATGTCCTCAGCCGGTACTGGCCGTACAAGTAATCTGCAGTCATCCAATCAATACCAAGCATACACGTGGTGCAGTCTGATTGGTCAATGTAATCAAGGTTGCATGTGAGGAACGTCCATGTCACATGCGTGTATGTCTGTGTCTGTGTGTGTATCGAGTATTGATGTTGCGCGTTCAAGGGGGCAATGAATACAAATGTTATCGAACAAATGCGTTAAACAGCACAACACGTCCCAACTACACTTTCCATTCCTCCTTTCCACCCAAAGTAGGTGTCTGCGCCTTTATTCACCAAACAGTTTCCGCCTACAGGATCCCAGATCTTGACTTTTCCAATCGAAAATTTCAGCTGATTTGGTCAACGCTCCTAACTCCTTTTTCTGATCATTAGTTTTGTGTTCCATGTCAGTTCCCCAATAGTGGCGATTCCTCCATCTTTGATTTTTCTTCTTCTAACATTTTACATCTGCTTGCAACAAACCTCAACTGTCATTTTACCGTCTTCGGAGCTTTTAACTTACATGATAAGAATTGGTTGACACTTTCATCTGCTACTTTTTCTTTGGGGCGCGAAGTTAAACGGTTCGCATTGGTCAACAACCTGAGCCAGCTAGCTGACCTCCCCGCACGAATCCATGATCGAGCTCTCGATCACACCCATACCGTAGATCTAATTCTCGATAAGACCCCTTCTTTTTTATCGGATATTTGTACTCTTTCTCGGTTTGACTCTTCGGATTGCTGCATTGGGTTTACCAGGCCCCAACCGCCACCTACCTTGAAACACATTCTAGCGCTACAACTCAGCCAACGGGGACGATTTGCATGATTTCATGGCTTCTTATCCCTGCAACAATTATTGTTTCTCTTCGGACGTCTCCAAATATGTTTCCAACCTCACACATACCTTGTTGTTCAAGGTATTCATCTTTTTATTTATTTATTTATTTTATTTATTTATTTTTTACAATCCCGGTAAACCAAAATCCCTCGATTGGTTTAACCAGGCATGTGATCTTTCGGTACGACTAAAACACTCGACCTTCCGCCGCTGGCGCGGCGCTCGCCAAATCCCGGCTCCACCATCACTTCGTGCAAGCTAGGAAAAGATGCTCCACAACCACTTAGACAAAAAAAGAAGGCTTCGTTTGCTATGAGGCCGAAAACGTGGGCTCGTCCGCCACCGGTAGCCGAAAACTTCAGTCCCTTGCCAAAGTAATTTCCCATAATTTCTATCTTTCCAACTCCCCCTATCTGTAGTTTCTCTTGTGACCTTATGTGTCAACCACACGAGAAGGCTGAGGTTTTTGCTTCCCAGTTTACCGCCAACTTAACCGTACCCAATTATCCTACTCATTCACGCTCTTCCTTTTTCAACGGCAACCCTTTTCTACCTCATATCAGCACTAGGAAAATCGGTCAAAATCACGCTCCCTAAACACAAACAAACACCTGGTACAGACAGTATTCCATCCATCATCCTAAAAATGTGTGCTCCCGAGCGGGTTCATATTTTACATCATCCCTCCAACTTTATTGTTTTCCAAACCGTTGGCTACACGCCTTGATTGTTCCCATTCACAAACGCGCGGACCTTTATGAATCCAACAATTACCGACCGATTTCCCTCACATCTGTTCTTACGAAAATATTTGGAACTATCATCCCTGACCAACTACGCACGTTCCACGAATATGAAGGACTACTGAGCGACCGTCAGTAGGGATTCCGACTGCGTCGTTCCGCCGGCGACTTCCTGTCCAGCTGCACTCAATAAAAACGGATAAACACACTTGGCCTTGCTTGGCATCTCAAAGGCCTTCGACTGAGTTTGGTACGAAGGTTTACTGGCGAAACTGCCCATGTTCTGGTTCCCTACGGCTCTCGTAGCGTGGATATCAAGTTTCCGCAGTAAGCGAACCGCAGCCATCCGAGTTGATGGGGTTCCATCTCAGCCGTTCCACGTGAATTGTGGGGTTTTTACCAAGGGTCAATATTTGCACTTCACCTCTTCTATTTTTCGATGAATTCATTTTCAAGCCTTTACAATCAGATTTATATTCTATTTATCTTCTATTTATCAATGATGTTCTTTCCGAAACTCTCAATCCAAACCGTTATTCTGTCGATGATGTCACCCTCCACTGCTCCCTCCCCTACCGTAGTACTTGCCACGCCCAAACCAACGTCGATTGTGACCGTAGTGCAGCTAATCTGTAACTGGATTCCGATCATGAGTACATCTCCTCCTGGGGAACGTAAACCATATTTCATTTAATAGTTCTAAAACCTCTTTTCTTTCAACTTCTTTAAAACACCATTCATTCTACCCCTCCTATTTATATTTTGATTCCATTCAACTGCGTTCCACAGAATTTGTTTTCCTTCTTGGATTGCCTATAAATGCTTTATTCTGGTCCTCTTTTATAGCTCAGCTTGCTTCTCGTGCTGCACGCAAGGTACTTTTGTTCCACGCCAGACATTTTTTTACCCTAACTCATCTTCTACTGCTTAAAGCTTGAATCCGCTCTGCTCTTGAACACTGTAGTTGCGTGTGACTTGGAGCTTCGTCTTTTTCTATTTCCCTTCTTGATCATGTTCAACGAACAGCCATCCGGTTGATCGATGTTTCTTCCTTAACATCCAGTCTTCAGTCACTAGCCTATCGTCAGTCAGTTTATTCATTTTTCCTGCTCTACTGTTACTTTTTTGGTTTTCGTTCTTTGGACCTTGCCTCGGGAGTTCTTCTTCCTGCACCTTTTACCTGCTCACCTCGTAAACAAACATCTATTCATCCTTATCAGATTTCAGTTCCCAGAGGTTGTAATTCTCTGCTCCAATCTTTTGTTCCTCCGAACTGCCAAGTTGGGGAACACCCTCCCACTCTCTGTCTTTCCCTCAGCTTAGAACTTCACACTCTGTAAACGCAGAACGAATAAACTGGATCTTACGTGAATGTTCCCCTACTCGCCAGTTCACAGTATGCTACCTGACTGTGAGATTTTCCCTTTTACCGTCACTCACATTTCGTAATAAAAAAGCAGGGGTGCTGCTTTTTTCTTGCTGATCGAAATATAACTTGGCTCAGGATGGCATTCTGTACCCCTGCTCACATCACCACCTTTCTTATTGACAGCTTTCTTTGGGTCATGAGCTCACTCTGTCGAAATTTGTCTGATGGCTCCAGAAAGCTGTGAGCGAGTTCGGGTATAATTCTATTACCGAGATGATCATCTAGCAAGCCCACACAGAACAGAGGATCTCTCGCTACGACAATGAGCTTTCATAATAGTCCTTCTGCGCAAGTTCAATTATTACCTGGGAGAATTTAACGGTTGGTTCACAATCTTGTTGTTTACTTTGCACTGGGAGTTCCCTACAGACGGTGCTTGGGGTTTCCTTCTGACGAAACAATCAACCTATATGGTTGCAAAAATATCTGCAGGAGGTGATCCAGTACCTATGAACAATTTCTGCTGTGTTTTCACTCACGAGGATCAATAACAACTGACCGTGTCTTTCAGGGTCAACAGTGGATGGTTACAGGGAAACTTGAAAGTTCAACTTCATTGTAGTCCGTGAAAAGCAGCATTGACGGTTTGCCATTGATGATTGATTTCGATGCCAGCGACAATGGTCTGAATGATATGTGCGCGACGCCCGTCTCAACGCGACAGAAATTGTCCTAAACACCTGCCATGACCTATACCCAACACTCGAAAACGGCAAGCGCCCCAAAACAGAAGATGACAACGGTAACTGGCAAACCAAAACCCGATTTGGTAACATATGAATACAGATACATGACGCGTTATTTAAAACAGGGTGCAGGAATGTCATTCATCGTTCGGTGAGCATTGTCTTCGAGAAGTTACTCACTAAGCTAAATATGAAACAAGAGAAGACAGACTTTAGAAACATTGGTATCACCAATTTATGGGCGCACGTTCCGTTACATCTAAGCGCCATTTAAAATTAAATTCACATCGATGGCTACACATGATCCAGTTCGATTTGCCTCATCACTGAATTGATTAAATACTGCTGAGCCTCGAGAAATTCTCGAGCATGCTTTGACCAGGCTTGGTTCCCATTGATCCAACTCCATATATTTTTGTTTGTCCATCTTCAGAGTGTAAAATAAGTGCAAATCGGTTGACTCCTGACTGCCGACTTGTATTTACGTATTCTTCTTGATACTCTTCTTCCAGTTTTTCCGGTAGAATGTCTCGGGCAGCTCTTGCGGTTCGTAGTATAGAAGATAATGCTGCTCCTAACCTTTACTGTTTTTCTACTTTGCTGTTGATTTGCTTTCCGAATAGTTTCTCCAATCTTGCTGTTCTTTCTGAGACTTCATTGATGAACGGTATGGTAAACTACCTAACCTCAGTCAATTATTTGTCTCCATCTTTGAGCTAGAGCTCGTCTACTTAACCTGTAGTCGTTGCTGCTGCCAGCAAAAACTCCGTAGAGGTGTTTTTCTCTTTCAGGAATCTCTCTACTGCAGTGACTTTGGATTTTTCCGAACCACAGTGCTTTTAGTTTAGTTACCTCAATAACACCATGAAACCGTCGGATAGTATTATAGCTTCCAACAGTTCTCACTCGGTTGAGTAAACCAGCATTTTCACGATCGAAGCCTTTTATGAGCTGTAAAGATTTTTCATCTCAATAATCAACTAACCGGCAGATCACTTGTTTCACTTAGGACGACACTTTTAGCTCCCATCAGATTTTAACCGTACCTCTAATTCCGGGTCAACCACAAAAATAACATTTTGTCTTATTTGAGCAATCAAATACAAAACCAAAAGACAAATTTCTACTTCTTGGCTTTCATTAAGAAGAATTAAGATCGAAAATTTAACACTATGAGGAGATAAAAGTGTCGCAAACCCTGACTTGTAATTCAACTTAACCAATTTAGTGTGATGTTTAGCGCCATCTTTCGGCGTAATCTCGGTGCACGTTTTGGCCGTTTTGGGAAAGACCCGTCTGCATGCAGCTCTGGATGTCAGATTGGGCGTGCAACAGAACCGAATTAGGTGACGTAATCGTGAAAAAAGGAAAATGATAACGTTTGGAATTGATTCATATCTTGAGCACAGACTCACAGTGATTGCAAAGTTTGATAACAGCTCCAAATCATCAGACCAAGTATATCTTTGCCACGGTTCATTTGACGGGGCTGACCAATGGTGAGAGAGGGTGAACCGACGCGTTTTATTAAATGACTCTCAGTATACACAGAAAAACACACGATGCAACCGGTCAAGATCTACCATGCCGGAATGTGCGAAGTAAACATATTAAAGGAGAAGAAATAACGAATTGATCACCCCAGAAACTTAAAGATAAAGCTAAACAAAGCCTCAAATTCCAGGAGTCATACCTCAACGATAAAATGTAGGTTTTTATTGCTTGTTATTATTACATTGCGTAGAACCGCTGTTTTTTGTTTCATTAAAAAATATCGTTCTTAACTAAACAACATAAACATAAGGAGACTTCACAAAAGATATTCATAACTTTTTAAACACAAATAGTTATTTGGGTAAGTGCAGATCGATTGCCTTCATCGCATAACAGTTTTAAGTAATCATAACGTTACTGGATTTAACGAATACGGAGCATACTCGAGCTTCAGGAAGCGACGGTGTATTGTTGCAACCAGCCGTTTTTATAGTTGGCTGTATGTGGTCAACTCTTGAATCTCACTCAGATTGGCTAACATTATTTGTTTATTGACAGCAGACAACCAAAAACCATGTAATTACTTCGGTCCCAAATTCTGACACCAAAATTTAGCATTTTCATTCATTACCACTGCATGTGGATTTTTTATACTCCTAAGTCATTCAAACAGAAGTTCATTTCGTCTCTGGAGTGTAATGAAATTCAACACTCTGAAGAGCACTTTTACTGTGTCAAAAACGTTTAAGTATTCGGAGCACAGGTTGTAGGTGAACATATGTTTTCGGTGAAATCCTAGCCACAGCCGAGGCAATTATCATCCGCTTGTTGAAGCTAGTATTGTGGGCTCAAAAAACATTTGCTCAGGCACTTCAACTTCCCTGGCCCAAAGCGGACAACATCATGAATGAACGTTGCGATCACCCAAATAAATTATCAACGCTTACGTAAATCGCTCTTATCTGAACAATAGAACTATAGAGACAAATGTGTCCCTACCCCACGCCTTTGCTATAATTATCTGACCTCGACTATTTGACCCCAACACAACACCTTCCGGTTATTTTCTCACATAAATATAATCATACTGGCTTGATAAGGAAACACACCGAAAACATATATTCGCCTGCAACCTGTGTTCTGATTATGACTGTGGGTTTATTCTGTGGTATAAATATTCCATTTTTCCAGTTCACACATCAACCCAAAACAAGGATTTTCTTGATCTTCTCATGTTTCTCGAAAAAATTAGAGGAGCATCAGTCAAGGTTATTCCATTGGACAGGTTTCTGCATAGATTTTATTAATGATCTCTGTTTGTTTATATTTGAACACGATACTAGACAAAAAACAGTACAAAAATGAGTTTTTTTGTACGGCATCTACCAAATACATCACGTAGAATAGGGTACCTAACCGTAGCATCCCGTTCAATTAACACCGCATAAGGACTTAAATCACGTTGACCAAATTCGTTACAAATTCAGTGAACAGCTGACTGGGTAGCAAGTAAGGAAAATCAAAACCTTTTGGTTTTATTCTGACTTCGTTTGAAAGTAACTGGTCTAAACTTTTTACACTTAGTTGCAGAATTACTTCCTGTACATGATTGAAGAAAATGTCAATGAAGTGATATCGGGTGACTAAACTATCAACTCCGAACCAATGTGTCTGTTAGCGAGCTAGCGATTCTCTTTGAAAAACCGAAAAAAATATATTTTCTGGTCGGATATAACTGAAGTTAATCCATTTAAGGGGAACATATAGCTGTGATGTCCAGGAACAAATCCCAGAAAAATGCACAAGCTAATGCGCCAAACTGTTTTCTTTCAATCTTTAGTCTGGTTGTTTTCCTTCAATAATCAGACCACAGATCGTGGGCGAACATAAGTTTTCAATGAGTTCGTTATCAAGCCATTACGGTCACATTTATGTAAGAGAAGGCAAAGGAGAGTGATATTTTGCGGTTAAAAAGTATAGGTTAAATAATTGTAGCAAAAGGGTGGAGGAGGAACAACTTTGTTTTCAGTTCCCTTGTTCGAATGAGAGCGGTTTATTTGGGCGTCGGTAATTTGTTGTGGAAACTTGAAACATTGTGTCCTCTTTGTTCAATTCGTTAGAACCAAAAGAAGACAAATACTGCGAGATGTTACCATTTCTTTAATTTCATCAGTCGCTACAACGTAAAACAATCTGGTATTTATACAAGTAAGTTTTGATAACTACAGTGGTAAAACGGACAATATTTGTGGATTCAAATTTACAAAATCATTACATAATGAAACTGAAGGCAGTAGATTGTGTTTGTCAATGAAGCAAGCATGTGCGCAATTCTGTGGAAATTTCTCCTCGGCAATAAGTACACTTGCTATATATGGCAGAACAGAATTACGATAAGCAGAGGTACGTGCAAATAAGTTTAAATCTGGAGCGTGTGGATACAGTTTTTGAAAATTCGTTGTGTAATGGGTGGTGATTGTCTGAGAGTATTTTGGCGGTGAAACTTTCACACGCTTGTAGGTGTCTGTCTATGATAGAATCGGTGATTTATCCCTGACAACGCTACTGCATTTGAAGATGTATTTCAGAGATTTCGCCAGTAAATGAAAGTATTTCTTCAACATATCGGGAAAAATCACTGGGAAGCAATACAACCAGTGGGGTAGAACGCATACATTCACAAACCTAACAATCAGCTTATGGGGAACAGAAAATAATCTCAATAGGAGTGAGAAATATGCAAGTTTTCTAACTTTACAGAATGTGTTTTGAACATGCATTCACCATGATAAACTGTGTGATAAGGTTACACCAAAGTATTATACTATTGTTGATTTCGGTAGGGGTTATTGATTAGCAGAGATAGTGGGGAACCTAGCTGTGAGGGCTGAATATGGTACATCGGCCAAGAGGAAAAATACAATATGCTGACATTTAGAGGCATTCAGTGAGAGGGACCGGGACAAGGATCAATTAACAACGTCGTTTAGCTTGCTTTGAATTTCTGAAGCCTCTTCAGGGGTGCATGCTTTGCAAGTCGAGGTGACATCTTCATTGTTTGTGAAGTGGCCACTTCACAATTACTGACGATATCATTTATCGGCTGGTGACGAAACGTTTGCAAATAAATTACACAACACAGTCAATCCCCTGCTATGTCACAATCGTCGGAAATTCAAAAAAGTGGGTAAATTCCAGGAACTGCGACAAAGCAGGATAATCAGTAGTAGATGCTATTAAGTAGCATAAAAATCGGTTGAGAGTTTTGTGACAAAATAAACCGGATCGATGAAAAGAGGTTAATTCCGTTAGTTGTTCCCAATGTTTATAATTATGAACTGTTTATTTATAACGGAATTTAAATCTACCATCCTTTATGTATCGAAGAAATTTAAGTCTTTTATGACGCCCTCAGCTTAATATCGGTACATTGCATGCGGTATTCAGTCCTTTTCAGTTCTACGTGTCTAGTTATCCCGAAACTACCTACCTTTCTTCAGGGGAACCTTTGCTGACCCAATTATCCCATATTAATTCCACATATTTCTCCATTCCGTTGCAACGTTAGGCTAACCACAGAATTGATTTTACGACATCCACCATGATATACAACTGTTTTAGCTGTAATAATCACATCATTATTAACCCATTCAAGGAAAACAAAGGCGAACCAGTTCGAATACAATGTGAAAGAAATAACATCTAAAATGAGTGAAATGTCTGTTACGGGGTATACTTAAAACATCGACTTCCTTCCCATATTCAAAGTGATTGTTCGCTGTGCAATCTATTCATGATTTGCTAGGGGAAAATGTGTACCATTAGCGTCTGTAGACGTATTTTCGTTTGTTCGCTTTTGTTGCTACCAGTGTACACTCAAACCGATTGACGCATTCGTCATGACCGCTGTTCGTCAGACCAAGTGTGGTGATCCAGACTTCCGTGACCGCAATCCATGCACGACTAGGTACAGTTTCATGTCATCCAATCACCGTTCAGGAAGCTCGACCAATGTTACACCGGGCGAACATAACATCCGAGTTA
>UZAN01043253.1:8852-36969 GCA_900618425.1 Echinostoma caproni
ACTGGGGCCTTCAAAGCACTAATGAGATTATATTTATGCACCAGACAAGGTATTTTGTATAACTGCTGAGACTTCATTAGCCGTAAAACGCTGCAATTTGATAGCGGTTGACGAGATGTATGTAAGCTTACGGCAGCGTAATTATCTTGCCGGATAAAGTGTGCAAGTTCGTCGTCTTTAAATATCAGACGTCATGCAGCGCAAGATGACCGATGCTTTACTATCTGTCTGGCCAGGAAAAGTTGTTCACACAATGTACCTTCTCTCACTTGGTTGTTCAAATCCATATCTGTTGTACAGATAATAAACAAATCGCTTTAAGCGGTCGAATGCATTGCTTTTTTGTGGATTTGTAGTTCAAAACATGATTGTACCATATGCAGAGACAGCATGAAGTTGTTCAGATAACCAGACGACAGTTTACCACGAATGTGACATGCAGCGTGTAGAAAAATACGATTCGTGGAAAGCAAGCATCTTGTTATGTCTAGACATATCAACGGAAGGAAATGAAATAGACGCGGCCCAGGACCGGTGACAAGTGAACCCGAGTCTAGGCTAGAACGATAGCAAACGATCACAATCGGGCAGTTGCCAGTTCAACTTGGATCTTACAGCGATTTTGTCTTAAGCAAAACAAAATTGACGTGCACTGAAAAGACTGAATTCATCACACCGTTTTGTTGTGTCTCATCAGAAATGTGAATCGATTGACTTAGCCGGGGCTTCAACCCCTGGAGGGGGCACACAGATTATGCCTGCATACAGCCCTTTTGAATGTGGGACCACGAAATGCGACCGGTCTGGCTGCGAAATGTATCGAGAGCGCACTACGCGACTGCCATCGAGTCAGAGAAGAACCGTGGTTAGCAACCCTCATTGACTGACCAATCAGTACTGATTTTCATTTTACATTGGGTTAGTAGAAGAACAAATGTGCCTTCGATTGAGAGGTGGTTGACAGTCCCGATGCAAACGAGATCACTGCTGCTGACATATGACAGCTCTCAATGCTATAAATAATATTCAAGAACCTTGTCACAGTGGATGACAGAAAGGATCATACTATGGAGTTTGAAGACTCTAGCGGCTCAGGGCGGATTATACCAATTGAGTGATAACGAATACTCTCTGCTAGTCATTGCTGGAGTTTGCCATGATGTGTCCAAGAATACAGTTGTTATCTTGGCTGTTCGTTGTCATACGTTCCAGTTGATGAAACTGCCAACCGACCAGCCTCTTGTGATAGGGCCTCGGCTTGGAAGAAGCAGAAACAGTGCGTTCTTTCAACTCGGCTGACGAGATGAAAACGATATTTGAATGAGAGTTAGGAATACGGTGAAAAAGGTTTTTGCCACGGGTCATATCCCCATTGCTTGTTAGCAGTTCGTCTTGCGAACGATACAAAATCCCGCAGTATTTTGGGGCTTTCTTTGACGATAAAAATTCTCCAGGATATTTCTTGATAGTGCCCGACAAATTAAAGTGAATAACTGTTTCGTTCCTGGTGGAGACACGAATTTTCTGGGTCCACTTTGACAGTGCCGAAGTGTTCATCCCGAAAGTGAAAAACCACGGAGTTAGGGTGACAGAAATAGGAACTATTGAAAGTGTACAATTCGTACAATTCGCTTGATTGTTGATCCGGCACAACATGTGGTGATTTTCAGAATAAGAGTGAAACAAACTGTTCACTAAAAGATGGAATACCAGAAAGCAAACAAATGCTAAACAAACCATTCATCGACCAGGAAAACTCATGGAGTGCTAAACGTTTGCCTGCATTCCAAATAAGGACCGTTCTTGAAAGTTTACCGTGTGTAATTGTGTACTCAATAAACAATTACTAAATGCAGAATGTTCTGCGATTCTGTGAGTTTTAGACTAGCGGAAATTGTATCTTTCCGATAGACATGAGCTGCAGACTATCGGATTAGATTGTGACAGTTACCAGACTAAAGTCGGTTCAATAGACACGTTGTCTTCAATAGTGAAACTTCATCGAACCCTTTGGGTGCCTCGATAATTGTAGGATGGAAGATTAACCTGGAACGCCTAAAAAACAGCTTCTATCACTGTCGGCGCTAAAATCCACTTGATCACTCGGGGCATCAAATGCCATATTACTTAACTGAATTAATCGAAATCCGTGTTGTTATACCTTTGTTTGAATAGAACAGTGGTATTAATAAAATGACAGTTTAGTCCCATTACCATGACAGTTAGGCTTGAAGAAACTCTCCATAAAACACAAACTGGTTGTCTGCGAACGTTCGATGTAATTGGGCAATAAGTAAATTGATCAAATGGTAGGGAAAAGTAAAGCATTGTGTTGGGATATGCAAAGTATCACAAATATTCAAACTTTATATACGCCATACCCATATTTCAGCAGTTTGACAAAATATGATTGTGATGATCCGAGCCTACAAGATGACGCGTACCTTGGATCGATGCGTTACAGTTTTTGGGCAACTGCAATCAATCAAACTTCACGGGTGACGTCAATAACGCGCGTACGTGTCACTGCTTCTGACTGCATACCATAGGTTGATCGTACCAGCAGCCAATCAGAGACTGTGTGGCCCAAACAGAAGCAGAACGACGCAAGCAATACTGGAACGCGATTGGTAGAAGACCGGATAACCAATGAAATTACTTTGTACATATTATTTAATCCCCATTATTTATTCCAATAACTGAACTACTACTCCTGTGACCTTTTTCACGCGTCTCAATTACGTGGGATATTGTGTGCCAATGTCAGGGCGGTCCAGTGCTTACTTGATCCAGTTTGTGTTAGCTGATCCTTGATTTGTACTCTGTGATCCCTATTACGTAGTTCGGCGGGGAGAATGAAGTCAGGCGATTGAACTGCAAAAAGGACGGAAAGAATCCCTCGGGCCTTATTCTCACACTCGCAACAAGGCGACCCGCAAAGTACACCCAAAGACAAATCAGTTGTGGCGATCCCAAAAGAATGATAAAGTCTGTGACTCTAGGTCTGTAGTAGTCGAAGTAGGCGCATATCACGAATCACAAATCACAGACGCCACAGAAACACTGAATCGTACTAGCACTTGCATACTGATTTTGCCGTCATCGAGACACCAGAAGAAGGTCGCAGACGAAGCAGTTCACTTATTGGAGTAAATCAAGGGGACTATATAACGTGTAAGCGGAATTTTTGTCGGTTATACAGGTATCCAACGCTTATCTGCTTGTATTATTGACGTCATACAGCTTCTGTTTGAGCAGCACGACTTCTGATTGGTCAGCATCATTTACCTATGGTTCGTGGTCCAAAAACAGTAACACGCGTGCGTTTGACTGACGTCATCTATGAGGGTTGATTCATTACAGTTGTCCCGAAACTAGAAGGCTTCGCTCCGCGGTGGGCGTTATCCCGTAGGCTAGGCTCACCTCAAGGCCGCGTTCTTCATTGCCGAGAGAAGGCGTGTGGTAAGACACCAATCTCATTTATTTGGTACAAAATTTGTGCATTTTATGGCACATCCGTACAATATTGAACGGGACTCAGTGTTTTAACTACTGCTACGCATGTGACTAAACCCTTGACCAACATTTGGAAGATGTTGCACGTGAGAAGTCAGAATTAGTGTACCAGTTACATGTTGTGAGGAATGTTGCCCCACTGCGTGTTTCATGTCTGCAAACAACAATTCCTCAGTTCAATATTGAACGTTTGAAAATCTAACAATACTGGTTCACTTTCTCATGCGCTTAGCAAACGAACAGTGAGAATATTTCCACTCCTGGAATTGTGAAAGAGTCAGCCTTGATTCATGAAAAAACCACTCGAACTCAATGGATGTAAGTAGCTACTAAAGTACATGTATTGTATGTCAGAATAGTATCCGCAGAACGTGCAGTAAAACTGGGAAGCATGAGATTTTGGACCAGGAGTCCCTCGTGCCGCAAATAGGCGAGACATTTCACTTCGTTTCAAGCACGTGGGTTCTTTCGAACGCAGTCTGTTGAACGGCTTCAGCACAAAATATGACCGGCTGCTATCTTGTTTGAACCGTCAATGGTGTGTCACCTGGGTTTATTACGATAAATCACGGTGAATCCAATTTCACATTTCGCTGATTAGACTACTCATGATCGTGAGTCTCTGTATTTCAACATTCAAGGTCCTTTTGTAGCATTTCTAACTATTGACTCTAGCCAAAAGCCTCATTGAAAAGAAAGAAAGCTAACACTTTGTTCTGGGTCTGTGATTTCGCAACAAGCTATTTGTTCATTGCGTTACAAAATAACACGTTTTTCAAAGATGTTTCGCTTCCCAGGTGCTTGGATAAACCGATTCGGTTTAGTCATACACAACACCCACAGCTTGGACTCCCTACTTGCTGGGAATACATTGTAACATTACAATTTAGCTGGGGAAAAACTATTCAGTGGGTACATTCATTGTAGGAACACAATGGTGCCGTGTTTTATCATCGTTTGAATTCAGTATTATTTTATTCTAAACTTAAAAAATCTCTTGTGACCTTCACTGTATTGCGGCGGTTCCTATTCCGCTTAATTTACCACAATTCTTTTTGCTACCTACATGTCTCGTTTTGTTCTGGACAGATATTCGAATTGATGTTCGGAATTTTTGATACTTGAAATACAGAGACTACGTAGGTATTCCCATAGTGGTAACAGACGCACCGAGTATAATCTGAACGTGGAACAGTAATCGGATGTGACTTTGTATATCAACGACGCGTATATTTTAACGGCATTAAAACCGAAAAGGTTGAGGATGTCGACAGTGTTACTAAGTGTTCCTACTTTTCCCACCCCCGTCTAAACATAAAGTGGTCGAACACGATAAACACGGAAGACGAATAAACAAGAGTGTCAGGAGATGCAAGATAACTGATAATCAATATGAACCTTGTGTACCACTTCCCTTCTTTTTCTTTCTCAAATTTATTTCCTTTTATTGAATAGATAATGATACAATTCTCAAGAAATGGAAAGCGGCCAATCAAAGGGTTGGTTGCTTTACAACAAACAGAGAATGGGGCAAGTCAGGCGGTGGTGGTGGTGGGATTCGAACACACGTCGCCCGAGGTAATAGTTTGGTAATGTTACTACCGGGCCAGCATAAACATCATGTGCTATGCTTGTGTTACATAATATACCTTCGTGTGTGTTAGTCATGTTCTCCATGTTTTATGTGCGTGTCTGATGACGAGAAATGCGGCCGAGTGTCAGTGATAACCGGCACGCATTACTGTCATTTCAGAGTGTCCCCGTGGAGCTCCACACGTGCTGCATACATTCTGTACTCACGTCACAATCAAGAATGATCCATCTGTGTGTCCTCCCAGCATGGCGCAATGTGAATGTTCAGTGACCGAGGGAGAACCTACACTTGACACATACAGACAAATGGTTTGGTAGATGGGATGATATCAGTGTCCTTTAGAAACATCTGAATTTGCTATCGGGAAAACCTAAAATGGGGCTGGGACAAACTTGAACCGATACCTTATCTTCCTGCTTCGATACCGGGAGTTGTAAAATCTACAGTGGCGAGTAGGCTTAAAGATGAGCTGAACCGAACAAAGCACAATTAGAAATGGATGATGAACACCAATGTAGACTATCATATCTGCGATCGCTGGTTTAGAACCTGAAATTGCACACACATACACACATGTGTACTGATACACACGTGTTTACGAATGCGCCATATCACTACTGTACTGTCCGATTATGTGACCTATTATTATTATTAAATTAAATTAATTGATTAATTATTAAATTATTCACTTTTGTATGAATGTATACTGTTGGATCTATTTTTTAGACATGCATGTACGTCGTGCTAATTCATTCAATGAAGGAGCCGCTCACCAACCGGTTGTTCTGTTTTTTACATCTGGATCATGACAATCGCACACACATTTATAAGCAAACACACATATACGTGTTAACCTACACCGTCAGTGTCCAATCACAACTCATGTTGTATGTCCATGCATTGATCGGGTGTTGGCTACTCATCATAGATCGATCAATCCAGCCAACGAGTTGACTGAAAACATCGAATTATATTGTGGTGCATTAGTTCAGCGTAGTTCAAAACAAGCGGGATCATTTGTTTCCTGTGCCCCCCACTCCTCCCGTCCTTCTTCTGTAACTGCAAAGATGAAATTCAGCACTTGCGAATCCCTCTGTTAGTTATTCATTGGACCGATTTACAACTACGAGAGGTAACTAGTAATAGCCGATTCTGACCTTCATCGTCATCGACACCGTTGTCATCGTGATCATGATCAGTCTCACCATCTTCAAACATGAAATCTATTCTTCAGATTATCTTTGGGAAAAACATGTGATCCGTGACATGTTGTGATCGATATGTTTCTGCTAGAGACTTATATGACACTTATATCTCTAAGGCTACACAAATTTGATCATGCGTACGGTGGAACAAATAGAGCATCAATCTCGTCTCGTGCTATTGATCACCATCATTCAGAGGGCGCAAACCTGACATCTATCTGTCATCTCCCACTTGCTTTACTTTCAGGTTGAGCGCTGTTCTCTGGTGCGTAAGCAAGTATTGACAAGTATCCATCTATAGACAAACAAACAGATGGTAAACAAGGGGTATACCTACAAAAAAATTGCATCCCGGTTGAGGAATATAATCGCACACACCGGTATAAGTGGTGCTCCGTGCTATGTTCCGTTAGATATTCTGCCCCGTCTACACGTTCACTTGATGCAATAATCGGCAATCAGTGCACGGCTTCCAAATTAGACACAATTTGCAAAACAGAATTCCAATCCCCTGTGATCGACACGAACGGATGAGCGAGCACAGTTAGACACATGTGATCCAAGTCTGACTATACGATCTATTTTCTAGGCTTGATTCACCATCGCTTTCACTCTCCATGCGCGTGTCACGAAACAGCGAACCAGCGTGACGGTGATTGCTGATTTAGCGATCCACATTTTGTTGCTTGCTTGTTAACACCTCCGTGTATTTGTAAACACGTGTGTGTGTGTGTGTGTGCGTATGTTTGCGTTAGTGTANTTTGAGTTACGTTTCCAAATTGAACAAAACACCCTTCTTCTTCATGTAATACTGCTCAGCATTGGAAAATAACCTAATGAGCGTATATGCGCTTGTGTGTGTGTGTGTGTGTGTGTGTGTGCGGACATACACACGTGAGGTGCTTGTGTGTATGTGCTTGACAAGGCAGAGACCAGGCAAAGAAGAGACAGAAGATACCGCAGAGGGTTGGTGCTCGTCAAATCGATTGGCCTGGAAATCGAAACTTTCGATCCTATAAAAGTGCCAGGCTAGTTTGATCGCCACACCGCGCATTCTCAAACGATCGCGAATTTTCCTCGGAGTTGAACAGAGACAGAGCGAGGAGATCGCTGATTTGATTACAGTCCGTACTCGACACCCGATTGGAAATTTACATCTACTCCATTCAACATGCCCGACGCAGTGCCCACGATCATCAAAGCGGAAATGAGTGAACAAATGCGTGAGGATGCCGTTCAGACTACAATGGAAGCGTTGAGCCGTAACAAAAATGAGACTGATATCTTGAAATATATCAAATCCGTATTCGATGCCCGATACAAACCGTCTTGGCACTGTGTTATGGGGAAAAATTTCTGCAGGTAAGTTGACCGACTGTACCCATGTTTGGGAATCTGTGTGGTAAAGTCAGCTCTAAACAGCTTATCGATTATGTTTGGAACAAGAAAGTATGCACTTGGATTTTGAATATGGTTTGGTAATTTGAATACGTTATTGTTTAGATGAAACAGGTTGATATCTTTGGATAATGGATTCAGAAAACAGTGAATCAAAGAATTTCCCCCAAAGATTTGGTCGATAAAGCCATTCACTCAGATTACAGTCTGATGTGTATCGAATCCGCATAGGTTCATTCTCCAATTTTGGATTGCTCAAGAAGCGCTGTGAAGTGATTTCGGATCGTTCGGCCGATTGCCCAACTGAATTTCAACACAGCGCGGGAGGAGATGGTGTTGTCCGGTTGTCTGAATGTCTAAATAGTATCAGGTATATTCCCAAGTCAGGAGACTGGTCTGACCCCAAAAGCCAAGATGAAAACAGTAGCTGGTGCAACAGGGGCAAGTGTTTCCTATAAAAGGAAAGAACGGACTCATCTGATCGTCCCCTATCAAAATTCGAAGTGTTTAAAACTAGTAAAAGGTGAATAAAGTTGTTCAACCAGATAATTCGAAGTTTAGCTTAGGTCTGATATTACTATTATTATTATCACGAGTTTGTATTTCACTTTAGACACAACCTTATCATTTTATCGAATCTATTGATCAATTTCAGCTACTTCACTTACGAGGAGAATTGTTACATCTACTACTCGATCGCCGGACGAGACTATCTCTTGTTCAAAACCCCGTCACAAGAAGAACCAAAATAGGCAGGCTATCAGTTCGATATGAGGCGGAAGATCAGTTTCAAATCGATAGGTCGCATTCATTTACCTCTTTTTATCTCTCTCTCTCTCAATCGCTCTGTCTCCTTCTCTCCTTCCCTTTCGTTGTCCTTCACATAAACACATTTCCTACTTCTATGTACTCGCTTCCATCCCCTTGATTCAACTCTCTCTCTCTCTCGCTCTCACCCACCCAACCCCCGCTACACACACACACATACACAACCACAATCTGCAAGTCTTTTCTTACTGTCTAGGATTTCAAAAAGATTTTTCCTATAAAATTTCAAAGTAAACTGTTCACACCATTCTGTGTATATCACATTAAATAGATGAAGTAAAGATCTATTCCATTTTCGTGTCTTTGCCCATCGGGTCGAGCCTGTAAACTTGGGGTCGTAGAATTTGTTAGTAAGGTTGCCTAAATTTTGTATTATCCTGCTGACTGTAGTATACTCTCGCCTAAAGACCAGCGTACACAATACAAAACGCACTGCGTCGCACAGCTGGGTTCAGTTGATCAATGACTAGATGATATATATTTGAGTCAAATTTGAACACTATTCTAATCACCAATAATAAAATCGAAATTCTGTTGTAGAGATCTGGACTCTTTCAGTCTCTCTGCGCATTCAATCGCTCAAAGTTGAATGAGGGTAGGAATTGAAAATGTGTTTCTCTGTTTTTATCTCATCGTTGTCATCATCAATGTGGATTATTCAATATTTTTATAATAACGTCGTTTACCCGGTAGAAATATCATTCAATTTCTTATCTGACTATTTGGTATCCATGGTATTCACTCCTTGAAGCTGGCAGAAATCCAATCTGTGGAAAATTGGGGGAATCTATACACGTACAGTTATTGGGAAATTTTTTTTGAAGCTCAGAATACAGCACGGAGCGATACATTGTTGAATTCACAACAGAATGCTGACGGCAAAAATAAATCCANATCCAATAATTAACTGTCCAACTTTTGTCCCTGGCAAGTGGATGGAAAAAAAACACTGTAACTGTAACACTGTAAATGAGTTGCCTGACACCGTAATCTTGGAAACTCTTGCAGTTTAGGATATTTTCGTAAGTCTTTGGGCAGTGGTGATCCGCTTATTTGGACCCATAACGTGATCGAAAAACCATTCAGAGCTTTTCAGCTGAGGCACCGGAAACCCCTCAGTTTTGTCTTAAGTATTTACCGAAACAATATGCCTTTTACATGCCCCAAGTCTGTCATATAGCACACAAGGGGGAAAGTCAGTCAGTGGTGGTGCGATTCGAACTCATGTCCTTCGGGGTGATAATTTGGTGACGTTGCCATCGGGTCACCGCCACCCATTGTGTAAATCTGATCGATTCGCCGTGTGGCGGTCAAAAGAACCAGGCAAATCAAAACTTGTGGTCTCCAGGCTGACAAATATGTGAACAAAAACTGATACATGTGGAATTTTTAAAGTTAAGTCAATTCAAGCGACTGCAGCACACTATTTCTTGAGATATTTTATCAGCAAAAGCACTGCTAAAAGAGGAGGCACAGATCACGCTAAACAAGGTGAAATGCCCAGGAAAGAATTACTTCTTCAGTCTGTTGAGTACTGGCGTAATTTTGACTGTCAGTTTGACTTTCCCAAACACCAAACGCCTCGCTGAATAAAAAGAAACATGCTGACGGTAAGCGATTATTTGAGCGTGCAGAAGTTTTCTAATTGCTCTGCGTTCCTTAGATATAGTTGTTTCGGGATTAAGTTGCTGCTAGTGCTGCTAGGCAAACTAGTGTGGCAGAAATCAGCACAGGAATTGACGAACGAACAGACTGAATAAAAAGCATTCTGATGTCTAGCAGGGAATCGCAATGAAATGTCATCATCTGCGTTACATTTTCCACATTGTAACATTCACCAATAAGAGAATTTACTAAGCGTGATCGGAAATCACGATCTCAAGTAAAGTTTCCTTGGCTGACGAAACTTTGTCGAGTGGGTAGTGGGTCAGTGCTGGCGGCATAAATCAGTATGGAACAATTACCTATGTTTTCAGCTACGAATGACGGATGGAAGCATAAAAATCTGGAGATCTCAGGGACGGAGTTACGTAGACAAAATGAGTGTATCGAGTTCGTGTGTGGGTTGTGGGTTCCGGCACGGTTTTCGCGGCACTTTTTCGTCTGATGTTAAAGGTGAGCTGGTTTGCACTGAAGCAAAATTCACCAGCTCCAACTAACTAAAGATGATGAATAGGCAATCTAAACTGCCGGCTTATATGTTCCAGGGCAACAACGCCGTTGCACACAGATATTAAGATACAGCCGTATGCAATCTGTACTATGGTGTTCGCTACAATCACTGACCTGCTGGATCACCAGATATTAATCCCGTTGAATAATGATGGGATCATCATTAAAGAATCGATACTTAAAACGGGTAGCTCCCGAAATCTGGCAGAGCTTAGGAAAGTATTTATAGGCTTTTTGGAACTATTTTTCACGGGATGACATTTGAAGCCCTACTAAAACTTTTCCCGTGGAACGAATGCTCGCATTGCAGGTTAGGAAGCTTCTTCCTTCAATTGATCAGCTGGAGTATCAAAATCTAAAATTTTCATTTGAAACGATCGAGAAATATTATAAATCGTTTCATTAGTCCCACAGAACACAGTGAGAACAATAGCGTGGCGAACAAGCTCGTTTTCAGTTATTTGTTTATAACCAAACTAGGGAATGATCCCCTGGAGCCCTATATCAGACAGTGCGCCCGATATAGACGTTATGCGGATGATGTGTTGTGTGTATATTAGACGCAAATGTGGACACCACGCGATTGCTTCACGAGTACAATGATGTCCACCCAAGCATAAAGTTTACCCTGGAAAAAGAAGAGGATAACAGTCTAGCGTTTCTAGGCATACTCATAAGACGCAGCAGCGATAGCTCCGTCCAGTTATCGGTGTACAGAAAAGCAACGTCAAATGGACAATGTATCCATTTCCATAGTTTTGTCCCTCTTCAGAGGATGCAAAACCTAATTCGCTCATTGGATCAAAGAGCGAGGAAAATATGCACGAGGGATACTATCGACAATGAACTTCACTTCCTATGTACTGTTTTTGTTCAGAATGGCTACCCCAAACGATTTATCGATAGGGCAAAGGACGTAGGAGCAACGAAGAAGTCCGTCTATGTGAATCTGCCGTTCAAGGGAGATACAGCGGCAGAAGTCTTTCAAAGTAAGCGAACAAGTGCAGTAAGTAGAACATTTTACGCTGCACAATTCAAAGCTATGTTCACATCCAAACCAATTATGTGTTTCTGACTGAAAGATAGACTGCCAGATTTTGCAGCCCCATTCTGTGTATATTCATTCACCTGTTCCTGTGGAACTGGCCGCACGATTAGGCGCTTATCCGATCGCGTTCGCGAACACCACCCGGCTTGACTGAGGACTGGAACAATTAAGACAATTAGGAGCGCGGTATGTTCGCATCTCTTTGAGTCAAATCACTCGGTAAATGTGGCAGGCGCGTTCCGACCGATTCGCAAGGTTCGATGCAGGCAATAAAGAGCAGTGACGCATCGTATCTTAGCCACGGCCGAAGCCGTAAGTATTCAGATTCACAACCCTCCGTTGTGCTTCCAGAAGAAATTTGTGCAAGCACTTAATCTCTCCTGGCCCACTTCAGCCACTCCAACACGTGTGCAATCACTTGAACTTTTGACACTGTGATCAATTTCACACAAACATAAGCACGCATGATTGGGGACACAGCTGAATCATTAGAACTCCAATCTCTCATTTCTCGGTTCTGTTCATATTTAATCATATTAATCATATTTAATGTTGTGTAATGGCATGATTCGGAATAACTAAAAACGAGCTTGTTCGTCACGCTGTTGTTCTGAGTATTATAAAACAATATCAAAATAGGGAAATCCCTGATAGAGACAGGCTTGAGGCCTTTTGTTTCCAATGCGTGTGAATCTGTGAGTTTGTTACTCTGGGTTGATGGTTTTGTTTCTCAACAAAAATATAAACGTCTAATCACCGTACAGGAAAACTATTCACTTCAATTCGGACTACCTGGAAAGAGCGCCTTTGGGACGGCTATACTAAAAATGTTGTTAGTGAAAATCCAGTGAGATTCTCTTGTGTTACATATGCGTTTCACCAATCCGGGCTAAACAAATCTGTCGCTCGAATCCGTGTTGCGCGTTATCCAGAGTTCCTGCAAACAGGAAACCGCGCAATTGCCTTAAACGTGGAAGGCTCATACAAGCCGACTGAATATGATATCTTCTTTGTGGTAGAGACCAGGGTTTACAGTTCATCAAGATTGAATAGAAATAACATTTTATCAACATGTTGTTGGGCGTTTCTCGGAAGCGAAGTCTGTGCATTTGTTTGGAAGATGTAGATGAGTTAGGGCCACATGAAGATAAGCTATAGGAGACTGTTTGTACAAATGGAAGCGGTTCGATCAAACTTGCGAATCTTAACACATGTACAGTGGATGTGAAAGTTTGATCACTAATGTCAATGATTTGGTGAGAACAGAGTATCCAGAATAGCTGATGTGTAAATTTGAAAATATGGAATGACTCACAAGCATATTCAGCCGAACTATGACAATCGTCCCAGTCTTGTCAGGGCTGTCAGGGCGATGCCACTGAAACACCGAGCATAACGAAAAGTGATTTGGTGCGCGGGAAGAAGACTGATTTGTATCCAATACTCGGGGATCAGCAGACACGTATACTGAATTTCGGAAATTCCTTTCTCTCTCTCAAATCTGACGCGTGAGAATTAGATGAGTATAAACTGATTGGAGTTGGAACTGAACAGTTACGCTACATGTTACACAATCCTTTGATTCAGTGTTTTCATCTCCGGTTCACATAAATGTCTAGCACTCACCGAATCAAAGACTCGACCAATTTCTTTTTGGCGGTAATCAAAACAGGTAGGCACGTGAAGGTTGTTGGATAGTGAGACTTATAGTACTATAGTATATTGTAGTATAGTTTAGTGGTGTCCTCACTTATGCTCGGATGGCTTCACTCGTCAAGTGAGCACAATCATCCATTTAGTAGGATATCTCTCTTCCATTCCTCGGTTTTGTTTCTCCTGTTTTCCTATATTCGTGTCCTTCACGACGATCCAGAACAAAAAGGTACATGGTCATCAAGCAGTCATGCACAGTTAATGTTCACTGGAGCAACAATCAACCTAGTTCGCAGACGTTATGAACATATAGAGAATATGGATAGCTACATCTGTATGGTGGTCTGCGGTGATGGCCCGGTGGTAACGTCACCAAATTGTCACCCCGGGGATGTGTGTTCGAATCCTACCACCACCGCCTGACTTTACCCATTCTGTGTGTGTGTTGAATGGCAGCCGTTTGATTGGCCGCTTCCCCTCTTCCTGCAAAATGGTACCAATACATGTTCAATAAAAGGGGAAGTAAAATAAAACGATAAAAAAAGATGAAGATTTTGTCAAGGTCAGTGTGTCAATACGGTTTGAACATTTTGTATTAGAACCCTGTTACTGTGATCTGAATTTATCACCATCTTTTATTCAAGGGTGAGCTCTTATTTTCTGTCCCGGAAATGGTTGGGATCTACGTTTTCTTTCGAAAGCTATTCTTCGCGAATTTTCTCTCATACATTACACTAAATGACCTTAGATTCATCGCACATTTGTATCACTCTCTCTCTCTCGATAGGAATGGTATAGAGCTTTCGAGGCAAAACAAACTTCAGAATGAACTCATTGGGTCATTAAGTGTAATGGATAACGATCTCTAATAAAGATGAAGTAAGTGTTGAGTGCCTCAAATTTCCCAGTGATTTCGCGAGCAAAAATTAGTATTTCGATAATGTTATGATCGAACGTATTCCAAAACTAACACCTTCCATGCGAGCTCAAACTTGATGAAGTTGATGGAACATATGTTTGAACAATGGCAGTCAATTTTGCGTTCTAATCAGAATGTGCCTTTCAGTTATCTCACTGTAAAGTTTTATTGTCTTATTGCTTATCAAACGACACGCTTGTTTTGTTTGTTTAGTTCATTCAAGTAGACGCCCTTGAGATGTGCTTCTTGTGCGCGGCACAGACCAGTCGATCGCTGCGCAAAAATTCCCAGTTTAAGTGCGTCGGAGCCTTTCTGGATCATTCTTTCATATCTTTCATTTGTCCGCATCTGTTACTCTTTAAGTTGATACCCCAGCAACAGTATTCATATGCTTTTATCAAACAGATTTGGTACAGGAAAACTGCAAATGAAAGACCTGGATGTGAACAAGTTATCCACTGCTGCTTGCAGTTGATCAATTGGTATCGCTTTAGGAATTGGCTATTGGAATGAACAACAATGAAATGGAAAACGAAAATCATGATGTATTTCGATAAATCGATGATACCCACAGAATGAATGTTGATACCATTCAGTCAGCTGTCCTGTTTGATCTCAAATTCAGATTAAAATCACAGGACGCATAGATACCTCTCGCTTTAAGGTTGTCCTGATACTGGCGAATTCTGTCCGTGTATCGACTCGTCTGCCAGTGTGATGCTTCTTCCGACACTGCAAACATGGAAAGGGTGAATGGATAGAGGGGCGGGTGCAGTATCCGTCACGTGTATGCTATCAGCTAAACAAAATGGATCCTGATCTCTAAGGCAAATCTGGGATTAGTTGATCCCATGTCTCCACTTTGAAGCCCTTCATTGTGAGACATTGAACTAGTTCGAGTGGTTGTTTGTATCAGGTAGGTAATATTCTGTTTGCAAACAAAGAATACATTATTGCTAGCCTGTTTTTGGTTCTCTGAACAGTGTACTTGTGCCCTTGAAGCATGTTATTGACCTGCCAGTGGGTAACTGTTCCATATTCTTGATGGCTTTGTAAGCTATGATTAGGTTTCCTCTCCTGTTTTACGGTGTTCAAGTGAGAACCGATTCAGGGAGTCTATTCTCTCGCTATGATTGAATCCTTTTTGACATTAACCCATCCGCGTTGCAAACCGTTGAAAATCTTCTACGACTTTGATGTCTTTCTGAAGATACGGTACCAATGCCTGCATGCAGTACTTTAGGCCTGGCCTTCGTATGGCTACATAGAGTTGCACGATTACACTAAGGCAAGCGTTTGTGATCTCTGCTCGGGGTCTAAGGGAGCTTTCCTGTCTTTCAAGGCTACAGCTCTAGGGGTAGAAGAGGATGAAAAGGTGTTGTGAACTCTTGTCCCGAGGTTTGTGGCCTCCTAATTGTAGGAGATTGTTGCACATGCTTCGTCTGTATTGAAGAAGTATCTATCGGTTTAAAACGGCCTTAGAGTTTTTAAGAGTTTTAAATGCTCTTTTCACTTCTGGTGGTAAGATTTCCAGATCTGGCAGATTGCTTACTCGGTCGTGAGAAGGACTGTTGCTCCTGCTATTGAGGCAAAAGATCATTTGGAAGAAAGCGAAGAATGAGTAGGCGATTTCATTTTCTGTGGTCAATGGTTGACCATGAACGCAGAGGGCGTTGCCGATCACCTTGCTTCAGGAGAACCGTACTTTAGCATAACTGAATTACCTTTTGGGATTTTTGAGGCGACATTGGCTATGGTCGGTTTACACTTAAAGCTAGCCATCCGGGTGACTTTGATGGCTTTGTTGCCAATTCACTTAAAAAGGGGCGAAGCGCAGAGAGCTTTGCTGCCTGTTGAACTCCATTTATGCCTGATGTTTCTTTTTGAGCGTTCGGCGGACTCTGGATCGGGACCACGGTGTGTGTCCTCTTTTCCCGTTAATCTTGTAAACACGTGGATTTCCGTAAGGTGTACTATGTTGTCACTTATTTGGTTTGACGTTCCCTCTATGGAGCTCAGATTGTCTCAGAAAAGTGACTTAGTCTAGCTGACAAAGTCAACAATGTTGATGTCGTGGCATCTTCGAATCCCAGTTTTGGGCTTCGGGGTTTCCACTCGTTGAAGTTCGCAGTATACAGGCAAGTAGTCACGTGTGCCTAACGGGACTTAAGGCCTTATTCCCGCGACGTCATTGACATTCTTCGTTAAAACGAGATCCAGATTGGAGGGGGCTTGTCCAGGTTTACTCCTGCTGTGTACCATCACATGCTGCCTGAGGGCTAGATCAGATATGGTGTTGAGAGGAGCTGTATTGAATCCATTTCCGTATCATGATTATTGGGTCCGACTGGCCGAAGGTGCATGGAAATCACTTATAATCAGAAGACAATATCCTGATCTGGCAGTTCTAAGCAAGGCCTGAAGGAGTTCCTCGTCTTCTTGCAATGCAGCATGAATGCTGCTGATTGGATGGTTGTTGAGCTAGATCAGGATTGGCGAGGAGTTTTAGGCAATCGCGATCGTTCACTAGTATACGTGGTCGAAATACATTGATCAAGCTGGTTGGGACGTGTGTTGCTTTGGTTATCCTAGCCTACAGAATAATACCAGCCATGGAGCGAAGCATTACAGTTTCTAGACAGCTGTCGTGAGTCAATCCTCCCAGTTGACGCGTTACAGTTACAGTGAACAACGAACCACATGTGAATCATTTCGATCAATCGAAAGTCGTGCGGTACAGACAGAAGCTGTATGACGTCAAGAATACAAGCAGATGATTGGTGGATACCTGTATGACCAATCAGCTTCCTTGTTACATGTTACCTAATCCCCGTGATTTCTTTCATTAAATAAACTGCCTCTCAGTGATGGGAGATACCAACACCCAGGTGTCAGTGCGATTAAACGTTTTAGTCGAGCCGGCGATTGGTGATCCATGATTCGTGATTTTTACCTCCTTCAACTACCACAATTTTGCATGTCACCAAATACGTTACCACGGTGAGTGATGTTTGCCAAGACGGGTGGTGGGTGGAAAACGGTCTAGGATGGTCAAACTAAGACCTAGCATGAGGGTATGAAAACCCTAACACGGGGGGCTGGATCAAATAGGTTTCGTTAGGCTCCCTAGATCGAGACTCTGAGGTCATGCGGAGCGGCAGTTAGAGACACTGAGTCATATTGCTGGATGTTGCAAACAGTGGCGCTCGTTCATCTTCTCATTATGCTTGCAACCCGAGTTCTGTTCTATTCAAATGGAAAGCCAAAAGATAGCAACCAAAACCGGCGCATAAAAATGCTTGGTTAATGGTTGTAAAAATCGAAACTGGAATTGAAACTGACCTAGCCGTGAAATGCATAATTGACTGTCAGACCACTGAATTCATCCGTAGCAAGTACCCTCCATCCGGTGAGTTGGTACGGTCGGAGCGGTAACGCTAAAAGTTACCGAGGCCTAATTTCCCCACTGTGTGTTGTACGGCAGCCTTTGGATGGACTACCTCCTCCTTCCTGAAAATTATACAATTATATATGTTTCAAATGACAATTCGTCGTGTATATGGCAAATGAAGCGTGAACTGAAAAGCTTCATTTGCCATATACACGACGAATTGTCATTTGAAACTTAACCAAATCCTCCATTACCCACATGAAAATTATATATGTACTGAAAGGAAATAAAAGTGAAAAGGAAAAGAAATTTATACCTTCACGCTGGTGTTCGAACCCGCAACCTTATGAAGTAATAAATAGATTGATGACCGGCACCACCTAACCATGTTCCGCAACTCAGTTCCGAAACTCTGGTCTTGAAAGAATAGTTTAATTAACAGTCAGAAGCACAGAACAATATACCTGAGTATCTAAATGTGGTGGAAATGTTTGTGATAACCGACAAAGAGCACTGAACAGCTATTTTTCCTGTTTGGAACATTTTGGTGTCCCTTTCAGGACTCGAACCGTGAACCTTCGGGTTGGGACTTTAAACCCTTACCCTTGAGCTGCACGGCCGACGGTCATCACCTTGGGCGAATGGCTCAATCAATTTAGAGGGTGAATGTTAGGATTAACCTATTCGGTTTTTCACAGACACCAGGCATTGTTGATGACCTTGATCTGGTCTTGACAGGGACACAAAATGTACACTTTGCTGGTGAGTCCCAAACAGGAGGAAACAGCTGTCCAGTGCTCTCTGTCCGTTATCACAAACATTTCCACCGCAGTGACATGCATTCAACTAGTGGAAAATTAGCGATCTCCCAAGGAGTGAACCCTACACGCAAGATCATCAACAGTGCCTGGTGTTTGTGAAAATCCGAATGAGCTAATCCAAACATTCACCGACACAAGCTTAGAGAAAATCAGTGTGTTTGAAGCCCTACTTATAAAGATTTGCGAAAAATTCTTTCCGCTCTATCAATTTCTTTGACACAAGACGATCAGTTGGTAGAGTTTATGTTGGTTGTCAATTTCACCTTCTCTATTTTGATGTGTAAACACACATCTATACGTTGATATATCTACCAAGTACGTCGGAAGAACTGAGTAGCGATTGTCTATCAAGATAGCAGAGCATGAAACGAAGACTACGGTGTCTAACAGATCCAAGCTTCCGTCCAGTTCAATCGCCCGTCATATACTGGATTGCAATAATTTGACAAACCTAGGAACGCCTTTCATGTCTTGATGCGCCAGAAGGGTAGCAGTCTACTACAATTCGCTGAGGCAACTTTCATTCGACGTTACGTTACCCGATTTGCGTAAATAGATCGAATTAGGAGCCAGCATCGCTCTGCTCTTGGTAGGTGGTCACTATCCTCCATCACCACTCCCGTTGCATTGATTACACTCCCTATCCGCATGCCCCATCCGGTTTGAATTATTGACCTTTGGCCTTCGTACTGATTGATTTTTCAGCCCCGGGTGTGTGTTCGCCTGTCCCCAAACCTGTCACACTTTTAACCTAACGTGAGCTGAATGTATGCACACAGCAGTTGAGATTACCACGAAATAGTTGGATTCAAAAACATCCTCAGTGATCATGATGCTTCTTCTTCTTCTTGCTCTCATAAAAATGTTGAAGGGAAGTGGTTGCTTGAAAGAAACTTACGATTTAAACGGATTCGTTCGAACACGGTGGTAAGCAATTGAGTTACTTGATTTGGGTTTGGGTACGATTTAGCGTAAAGTTAGCTGACAAGTTTGAGTGGTGAAGCACGGATGATAGCTCGAGATAGAACAAGAGACTGAAACCGTTTCTGACGGCCAACGATTCGGATAGGATACAATTGCAAGCGGATATTCTGTTCAGGAGAAGTCAACGGCTGGACAGTCGTATGTGCTGCTTTTGCGTGTATAGATAGATGACAGATTGAGAGAGTGGGGTGCAACTATTGACCCGGAAATCGAACCAAATGCAAGCGTAACAAACTCATCGGACGAAAGCATCAAAGGTGCGCGGATATCGTAAATCTTCTTGACAGTCGTTAGCTGACATTCTCTACTCTTTCCGTAGACATCCAATAGCACTGTTGTTTAGACATCCATCTGAAAACCTCAGTCAAACAGATTTCATCAAGTTCCCGAACGTCGTGGTGGTCTGGTATGGTTCTTTAAAGTCCCATTTTAAGTGAAGCTGTCGATCAACTGTGTGGCGTAATTTCCTTCACTAAACTATTCTCCTCCTGCTCTCATGGAGTGCACTAAATAAATGATTCTTGTAGGTATAAAAGGAAAACCTTATCACAGTCTGATTAGCAGTAAGTAAGATATTCCCATGTGCAAATGACTCGATGAGTCATTGCTGGTGATGCAGAAAAAAACTGTTCGAACAGAGTGATACTTCAAAACATTAAATCAGGGAAATCAAAAGGTTTCATCACACAACATGATGACCATTTTTTTCAATCAAGTATTGGCCCTAAAATAAACATCAATAGTGATACCAATTGTAAAATGCGTACAACATAGATACGCCTACGATCAGATGCATTAATTGGAAAGTTTGCGTATTTTCCTATCGGGTCGCTTGCACTTAACGCGAAAGGAATTATTGCCCGGTCCGACGGGTGGCGCAGCACATGTTGCACAGTTTGATAAAATCGATGATGCAATTCGATTCAGAGCTCAGAGGAAAAAATTCCTCGATTTCATAGTGGAACACCCAATGACATCAATCGAACCTGATTCCAGCGTTCCATAGGATGTCACATAATCACAATCCGCTATTGGCGGCATTTTTTGAAATCACTTTGACGGCAAAATACATAGTAGACCAGTCTTGCATAGGCAGAACTAAATGACACACATTGTTGGCCTGCGTTAGCATTTGCTGCAATACCGTAACCAACTGAAAACGGCTTTTTACATATCATTATTGTATTTAATTTTATGGGCATTTAACTCAATACCGTTCCCGCTATTGACCTATAAATTTCAAACTAGACTAAAATCAATCTATCTTCATGGCTTTAAAACTAGCTAACCGATCTCCAAAGTGTTCCCGCACCAATTGACAGTGAGAATTAAACGCTTGACAAACAATTTCCACAACTTTTGCGGACGACTATCATGCATGAGGATTAAACTTTTATTTGATTAGATCATTATTTGCTGCTAGCAAGTGTACTTAATTGTACGAGAGTGGTGGTGAATTTTACTTCATTCAGTGTGATGAATCGGTCATGTACACGAGGAGTCCGGTGTGCTATATCATGTATATTCCAAATGAGAAACGGTCTATTCAGCTCCCAGGTGGCCCAGTGGGTAGCATGTCTGCGTTCTACCTATGACATCCTGGGTTCGATCCCCAACTGAATCAGAGGACTCGCACTACTGATGAGAAACAATCAGGTCGAAACAGCTTTCCTGCGCATCCTAGCTTTTTAACTCACGCCTCAGTTACACAGTGAATTTATTCAATTTACTATATGATGGTCAGTGATCAGCAGTTTTGTCACGTCCTCCGATGAAATCGGTGATCAGCTAAGGAATTTCAACATAACAGCTGTCCGTAGGTTTTGCCTATACGAATTTCGGCCCACCACTCATCTATCCCCGGGAAGCCTCTGAATGGTCTCAATATTGTATTGACGGTACATTTATATATTCAAAAGTTAAAACTGAAGTGTAACACTAATTTTTTACTGCTCAGATGAACGATCATGCAACATTCGGAAGTCGTCGGAACAGCTTGCGTATAATCTAGCTTCGGTGAAGAATCAGTTGAAAAGTCTCAGATCTGAATACACTTTAGCCGATCCAGAACACCTTGACCCATTTACTAACTTTTGCGCTCAAGCATTTGAAATGGAGTTTCCTTAGAACATAGCCATTTTTGAAAATATTCCCACATTTGATAATATCCATCTAGTCCGGGGAGTAATTGTATGTATGGATTATCCATCTTGGATAATTACTGCTATTCACACCTCTGACCGTTTTCATATTTTCAACTCACGATTTATTGATAATCAATCCCTGAACATTGTGGCCACGGTTTTGATACCCCCGGATGCTCATAACAGGTGCAACCCAATCGATCGATGAGACATTTGCTGCTGAATGGTTAGAAAGTAAACTGATATAAGGGAACCAGCTGCAAATAATCCAAACCCGATCAAACAAGAGCTAGGACGAAGCTCATGAAAAACCCGTCAAGCCGCGCACGGATCCGCGTCACACCACAAGTGCGCTCCCGACGCTGAAGGTTGGTTCGATTCCGGATTAGATGACTGGGACGAATCAGGCAGCCGTCGTCCGATCAACCAATCGGAATGCTCTGATTGGTGCGTCACCACGTCGTTACCGGACGTCCAATATTCCCACTTGTATTTACGTATCGCATCATGGTCATGGAATGCACACTAACCGCTGTTCTCCAGTCGTGTTCCCTTTCCCGCGTTATTGTTAGGATCTAAGTAGGAGGTACCCATGTCTGGCGTCCATCTAGATGGAACATAACAAAAAGCATTCTGGATGCACAGCATCCTTTTGCCAAATTGGCAAAGAGAATGGAACAATACAGGTTAGCGTACTGCATTCTGGGTCATCTCATTGCGTCTTTACATACTGCACATACTGCAATTTGTGTACTCACCTATATACGATCAGAAAAGCTTGTGCTTTCTATTCACTGGTCCTCTATTCGTCCACATTTCCAACGATGAAATTTTGTCAAGCACTAAGCACTCTGCCCATACAACACATGACCTATTCTAGCCATTTCACGGCACACAAACGTTGGAAATTAATTCATTTCTGAACTGTAACCGTTTTAGATTGTCCCTGAGAAAAGGGGACATTTTTTGTACTTCACTGTATAGAAATACTCAGATGATCTCTTTGATGACATGTCTGTAGAGGGATCGATGAAATATTTGCCTAAATCCGATTTATAAATTTCGTCACATTATTTTTTGTAAGATTTGAAGATATCTGGAATTTGAATTGTTAAAACGCAATGATTTCTTCAGTCAAGAAACAAAACCCCGTTTGTAACTCGCCCACTGAGAACGCCGGCCTTTCTAGTAGTATGAACAGTGATAGCATGTGGCAGAAACAAATTCAGGTAAGAGTCATAAGCTCGAATGGACTAGTGCGAATGCCCGGAGGTAGTCTTAAACAAACCACATTCTCTTCAGTGTTTGAACCAGTTCATAACATATCATCGAATGTTGTCACCGAACTTGATTCCACTCAGAACAGAACCCCAAACCACACCACGAACTTGTTCACGACTATATTCGAACAAGTCGATTCAAGTTGCTCGTTTCTTTGTTTGATTTGATCCCATCAATTCACATTTAGAGCTGAAGGAGAGCCTGCGAAATTGAGGCTCGATAACAATTCTCCCCAAATTCGTCTTCTTGTGTGGATTGAGTAGATGTTTCATAGAAACGGTTCTGCATCTGCTTATTCATTTGAGACGCATTGTGAGCAAACAGATTAAAGAAGAGCACTCATCATGTTCGTCGTAGAGTAAGGGGTACCGAAAGTGCCAGCCAAGCTTTGTGAGATCATAAAGGATCATATGACCTACACAAAGAGAAATCGGTCTGTGACAGTCAACCGGGACTTATTCATTCGTTCATTTGTTTCAGTTGGTATAAAGTGCACAGCCACTACGCTAAGTCGATCAATCAATGGGGAACGCAATCACATTCCACATGAGATACAGTCCCGACCCAATTCTGCCGTATGACAAAGACCGTTGAAGTTTGTGTGTGTGAATCTCCACATGTTTGTATCACAATAGATCACATGATCCTCAACAAAGCACCGGTGATTTCGGTCTGTCAGATGAGTGCAAATGCTTCGATTGTGGGGCGTGAGTTGAACCTTGTTCTCTCGACGACTCATCAATTACATTCTTGAGCAGATAGATCTTCACTGTACTGGAGTGCACTGTTTGAACTATATTAACTCTGACGCCAACTCGCTTTCCTCAAGAACTGTGCAACGCGCAGTCAAACACACTGAAACACAGGCCCAACCGATAGTCAAGTGTTCAAATTGCGTTCAAATTCCAAGCTTTTTCTCCCTACTTACCGTTTTTCGTTTTGAAAGAAGGTACTCAGTGGCTTTGGAATGCAGTGCGTTGTGAAGCCATGCAACAGATAAAAACGGATTGGGTTTAAATGAATCATGTGTGTGTCCTGCAAAGCCCAGCGCTGAATGGAGGGGGGGGGGGTTTGGGGGTAACACGTTCGTGCTTTATGGCGCACAGTTGAATGAATTTCTTTGTAGTCGTCTGTTTAGCCTCCGTGCTATCTAGCTCTATGTATTGCCAACAGACGTGCGCTCAATTAATCACTGGTGTTCCTTTATTTTTGCCTGTTTATATCCCGTGATTTTGACCTCCAAGTCATTGGAACGTTTGCTGGTAACGTGGGGGATTTTATCATGTAGGATTGTAACAAGCTACAGGGTTAGTGGGTTGTTGGATTTTAACTGGAGGACATTTCTACAATCCAGTTTAAGATAACGCACAATCTTTTCATGTGCATAATCAACAACAGAGTGGAAAATCAGGTACTAGGAATAAGAATTTCATGATTTTAGTTCGCAAAAAGATACGCGAATTGGGTTCGAATCTCACATGGTGCACTATCTTTTATTTTTAAATTTATGGAAACACAGAATAAGTCGGAGTTTGAGTAATGAACTTTACTATCAGCTTAGTGACGTGCGCGGAGGAAAGTGAGTGACACAATGCAAAGATCTCTTCCCGACAAGTGAATTCATATCCGATTCCAAGGTCAGTGGTTAACCAAAGGTGGTCTGAGTAATTCATTAAGATCGTGGCAGGATTAGAACGAATGACCTCCGGGTGGCTAGAGTGGTAACCTTGACCACTAGCACTCCAAATAAGACTCAGTATTGCCATTTCTTCATAATACTAATTTAAGTTTATGCAGTCGGAGGCATATTGCACTGTTCTCGAAGACATCTTGCAAATAGCGTTTGAGTTTCTCGTATCTCGAATTCTTCTGACTATCAATATGTTTTTCCCGGAAAAACTAATGAGAAGAAGGTGTTTATCAAGGTCTACTTTAACATGCCAGCGTGAACCTGTCGATCGGGTAAACTGTCGGATGGGCTGTAGCTTTCTATTCCGGTTTCACATTTTTGTGCTCAAATAGTGATAGGTTTATCGAAGGCATATCAATTTTTGATCTGAGTGGATCATAAAATCTTTGCATTACAAATTCCTCCTGTCCAACTATTTTCACTTTCGTATTGCCCAATATCGCTTACGTGTCTCCGGGGACATTGAAAACATCACCAACGTTACCTACAAATCAACATCCAGATTGACTACCGTACACTGGACAGTTATGTCTCAAACAGACGACGGATATACAACAAGAAGCGATCAAACTGCTGCGCATTTTGACTTTCTTCATTGTGTGTCGTATGGTGGCCATTTGATTGGTCGCTTCCCTCCTCTTAAAAATTGTATCATTATGGATTCAAAAAGAGGAATTGAAAATGATAAGAAAGAAGTCAGTTTGAGTCTAACTATTGATCAATTTACCTCAAAATGCTATCTGTTGAACAAGTGAAACAAGGGGTATTGCAACTCAACCAGTAACAACAAACAAATTCGCATAGTCGTAATTGCTGAATTTTGACGAGACAGTATAAAAGATCAATTGATCGATATTCGAGATCAAGTGATCTGTAGATACGATAGCTGTGCATGAGAAATGTCACTGATTACCTTTCTTTGACTAAGACACATGACAATAGCACTTCATTGATTGATGACAAAGGGATTTAATTCAAACAATCAATGAGGAGAAGGAAAGTCACAGTGGGTTGGGATGCTTTCAAGACGAAACTTATTCCCTTCTGAGACCACCTTTTATTCTCTTTTATTTTACTCTTGGTCTTACTGGACATTGTTTTTTTTCAGGTAGGAGTAAGGGCTCAATCAAAGGGCTGTTGTACATCATACGGAGCACGAGGGACGCTAGTCGGTGTTGTTGGTGGAATTTGAACACACATATCCTCCAGATCGATAATTTGGTAACCTTTTTAACGCTTGACTAACGCCTCCCCCACCCCTCCGAACTTTGAGACCTCATGACAAAAGCAGAACATGCCCGTATTGGACGACAAACTCTGCGATCGAATTGGACCGCATCATATTACATCAGTGATGTTTTTTTTAACTATTCATGAGTGAACTATCGAGATATACCAGCGGCACACATTGAATGAAGACGCAGTTATAGCGAACAAGCTAATTTTCGGTGACTCATCAACATCATTTTTTGTATCGAAAAGAGGAATCAAAATAAATGAATGGCCGAATGGAGATTTTTGTTTCTGTTATTTTTTTTGCTTTCGGTCTTAGTTTCACAAATCGGATATGGTTGAGCTTACCATCGAATCTTACGCTTATGTGATTTTGGATGGGTGGAGGATGAGGAGGTGAAGGGTCACGGGAGTTTGTGTGACTTCACAAATTGTTTTTGGGCGCACCTGGGTAGGACTAGGTAGAAGAAGTCTCCAAAAGTCTCTGCGGTATCTAGACCGAAATTCCTCATGCACATTCAGTGCGTGATTGGATTTGACGACATGTGAAACGGTGTAACGGTTTCAATTAAATCATTTTCAGTCAGGCCGGAGGATGCTCCCGAACACTTGTAGACCGGTGTCCGAGTTTTGCGCATCGCTTGCGCAATTTGAAATCGGACACAAATCAGAACAGATGCAGTGGAATGACTGTGCAGACATTTTGTAAACCTATTTAAACCTATTTAAACTCACGAACACTGAGTCGCCTTGTCAAGAAATTTCCCCAAAATCATCCTCGATATTCCAGTCAATCCCCAAAGATCAATTTGAGGTTTTACCGTAACATGATTTCAATTTTATCGGATAACCATTGTCATTTGTAATGCACTTTGTTGACCATCCAAATTAAAAGCACTTACGAGTACAACTGAAATCTGTTTTTTGTTGATCAATTTGAACCGGGGAGTGTATAGGGGCCCCACTCAGATTTTTAAGTAGCATTTTTAGTGCGCGCACAAAGTGGCGGTTGTTGGATTTACCGTGGCATCTCCGAGTGAATTAAAGGATTTATTATATATATTTGATTTGTGTGGCACAAACGGTTTTTCAGATACGCTTCCAATTTGCACTGGGTCCCACTTTGTGTTTGCCCGGTTGGATTCAGTGATGATGTAACTCTCTATAATCATTTCAAATTGGAATTCGTCGTGTCTAAGGCAAATGAAGCGTGAACTGAAAAGCTAGGAGACACTGAACAGCTGTTTCGACCTGGTTGGGTTTCATCATTAGGTTCTATTGAATCAATTTTGATTACTGTTTCGAATTACCAGTTTAATTATAATTACAGTCTGCTTCGTGGAATATTTCATCTATAAATAAATAGTTGAAAATTCATAACAATATGCCAGAAATGCGAAAACGCTTAAATTAATTTTTATATTCTATATGAACTGAAGTGATCGCATGAAATGACATTTTTCACCCAAATATTGAAAAACAAAGTGGAATTCCCCCAATTATGTGACCTGTCATTTAGAGCAATCACGATAATGATTATGATGGTGATGATGAACAGGAGGAGGAGGAAGCAGGATGACTTGTATAATGATGGTGATGATGACGGTAAAACACAATTACGCTTTCACTTCGTTTGCGCCCTGGGTTTTCTCGCCTTTAACAGAAACTTCGTTTTGGGTGTACCGGTACATCAGTTGTGACACGGTACCCAAATACAAGTATGTCTGCCCTCCTGTTTCGTGTGTGTTTCCTTGACTATAGTAACGCTTTTACCTGTGTTGACAGGAGCAGGCTTTTGTCTCTACTCCAAGGTACTGGATTGTCCGATAATGCCCTCTCTCTACTCCAAGATTATTTTACTGGTAGAACATAATTCACAAAGTTTCTTGGAAAAACCTTTGACTCCCTACCAGTCAACTCAGGAGTGCTCTCTTATTTTCTCTTTCTATATTCGTGACCTTTCCAATAACCCAAATGATCTTCTTATTAAGTATGCTGATGATATCGCAATTGGTTCCAAATTCCAAGGTGATTAACGCTTCTCACATCTTCAAACCAGTTTATCTGCCTTAAAATTATGGTCTTCGTCTTCCACGTTATCTCTCAATGTATCTAAATGTGGCGATGTCACCTTTTCACTTGTCAAAGGAAAACGGCTACATTCTTTTGAAAGAAATTGTTCTTAAATCTATGTTGAAAACCACCCTGTTCCCCCAGTAAACTCTCTACAATACCTCGGT
>UZAN01043254.1:0-16206 GCA_900618425.1 Echinostoma caproni
CCGAGGCCTCTACGTCCTGGAAGATTGGATTGGATTGGATTGGACTGACTGACTGACTGACCTGAACTGCCATAACAACGACCTTCAGCTATCACGCGGCTTTTTGTAGCGCCGCGATTGTATGTAACCTTGCTTAGAATCGTTTCATCATCCGTATTCTGAGCGCTTGAATGTTCACAGACCAATTTCCCATTACAATGTGGTTGACTCCCACACAAATGTTATTCGAGCAGCAACCACTATGGCTAAATATATATACTATAATATATTATATACATCTTATATATATAATTTATGTATACGTTATGTATTAAGTTATAATTAAATATATATTATATAATGTTATACGTAGCGTATATATTTTACATATTGTATATATTTATATATAACGTTATATATATAACGCTATAGCGTTTTATGATACATAATTTGTTATGTATATACTAATGTAAATTAGTATATAATATATATTATACACTAATTATGTATTCCATTATATACATGATAGTATAATAATATTATTATATACATAATTTCTTTGTGATACGTATGTTCTCGTATACTATCACGATCGTGATAGTATGTCAAACGTGGGGGGTGGGGAGAAGAGCTTATTTCCTTTAGGTTTTAGGTCACATCTGGAAACGTCTCGGTCAATACTCGATCTAATTCCGCTTTAACAGCTTGCACTGTGTTTACTAGAACCAATATTCAGGAAGGCAATTCCAGAAGTTTACCACCCTATTGGTGAAGATATGTTCCCTAACATCCAACCTGCTTCTGTTCTTTTCTAGATGGTATTCGCAGTCCCTTAGTTCTCTCGTGAATCTCAGAGGTATAAGATCTAGATCAGCGTTTTTTGTCTGTTTGAAGACTTCGATCAGGTCTCCTCTTAGATGTCTCCTACACATGGAGAAGGGGTTTAGGTGCCAAAGCTGGTCCTCGTAGGATAACCCCTTGGTTTTACGAACCATTCTGGTGGCTAGCCGTTTCACTTATTTTAATCTGTCTACGTCCATTGCTGAATGAAGAGCCAAAGCTTGGAGATAGTATTCTAGGTGGGGTCTTACGAGTGCCCTATACAGAGGGATAAAAACATCCGCTTCTCTGCTATTTATTGCACCTCTGAGTGCAAACAGTGCTCTCGGGGCCTTGTGGGCTGCTTCAGAGCATTGTTCACTGGGTGAAAAAGTTGGCTGTGATTGTTATCCCAAAGTCTTTGATACGCCCCTGTTGTTTCCCAGTATGTACTTCTTGATACGGGAGCTTAAATCGCAGAGGGGGGGGCAGGAGAATTTTTACTTAACACACAACATTTAGTTGCGTTCAACGGTAGGTCCCAATTTACCATCCACGATGAAGGCCTGTCTAAGTCTTCTTGTATTAGGTGAATATCGGACGAGCAGCCAACCATTCCGACGTCGTCTAAATAGATGAGGCATGGGTTTGCGACGTCCTCGGAAGGTCGTTGATGAACATGAGGAAGAGAAGTGGTTTTATTATTGACTCTAGTCACCTTTTATTTGCAGGAGATCGTGGATCTTATTTTCACCTGGTATGTGCGTTCATGGATTAAACTGGCTATCCAGTTACATGTCTGGGCTAGAGTCCCTGTACCTCTTAATTTATGCAGTAAGAGTACCTGGTTAACTTAGTCGAACATCTTTTGGAAGTCAAGGTATCAAACTTCGACCGTTTCTATTTTGTCTAACCTGTTTGCTACCACGTCTAGAAACACTAAAGTGTTGACCAAACAGGATCGACTCTTGAGGAATTCGTGCTGTACTTTTGAAAGGAACTGCATGCCTATTAGATACTCTGCTAGGTTTTTTCTTATTACCCACACCGTAATTTTACAAACGATGCTGGTCAAGCTAATCGGTCGGTAGTTTTGTCTGTTATCTCCATCCCCTTTCTTGTGGATGGTGGCTATCGATGGTCTGTGCCAGTCCGCCCGTTGACATCGACTGATTGAACAGTGATGTTAGGGGTTCGGCGATTATCAATACCAGCGATTTTAAAATTGCTGGATGGAGGTCGTCTGGGTTGGCGGATTTCGTCGGGTTGAGTTCAGAGATCACAGATAGGACCACATCGTATTCTATGATCTAGCTAGGGCTAGTTGCAAGAAAAAGTTCAACGTTTAAATCTGTTTGGGGATGGCGATGCAATAATTTTGATTCCGTCTGCAACATATATGAATGAGCTGCAAACAATAAATAAGTGGTTCCATAGGCTTACCTGGATGCCGTAGGAATGAGGTGTGAACTGAGGTGAAGACAAATTAATGAGACCAATTAAACTCCCGGATGTGTGGGTGATGTATTTTCATTTAAGGTGTTGAATACTGCACTGTGGCTAGTGCCTGGTATTAACCACAAAACATGGTTATATGAATTACAACTTACTGCGTAATGTTCCCAGTGTTACTGACATTAACCAAAGGTGGTCAGAGTGGCTTGGGTAGAGAGACTGTCTGGGAGTAGGCCCGGGCTTTGTCATCGGATAGCATACTTCATAGTCAGATAAAATAACTGGCGCTCTGTACACAAGTGAATGAGGGAATTGTGTTTACTTACATTTTTCCTTTTCCTTGTGATATCATAGGAGCCGTGGAGTCTAAGGAATGATGTATTTCATTCGTGGCAGCTCACCTGTGGTTCTAAGCATGTTCACTTTGCGAATGATTGCTCCCAGTGGGAGATCTCTTCGTTCTCTCAACAGTTTGTGCAAAACGTTTGCAAATAATAGGCCAGGCTTGGGCCACAGCACCTCATCTTCAGAAACGAACCACTTTCCGTGCACATTGGCCACAAAATTGCTGGAAAATTTCACAGTCGGAAACATCTAGAAGAAAACATGTAGTTAATAACTTGAAAAAGCACGTCATGCTAGACAGAGGTTGTAAACAACAGAACGCATCAAAGGCACAACCACCAAGATTAGCGTTATCTAGTGGCTTTCCGCAAGGATCGGTACTGGGGCCAGTACTGTTCCTGCTTTCATCAATGACCTAAAGATTGTTTAGAATCGGAATGCCTGTTTTATTCGAACGATCTAAAACTCTGGAGATCTATCCACTTAGAACACGACGTGAACATCAATCAGAGAGAACTGAATGCTAGATGCGCTGGTCTCGATCGTTAAAGTTACTGATTAATCCTACAAAATGTCATTATATATCAATTAATCGGTCTTACAGTCCACCTTCTGGACACTCCCTTACTGACATCTGGGTGTACATGGTGATTCGGAGTGCTGTTTTCTTCGTCTTTGAAAACCAGGGGTAGACTGAAAAAGCCTGCGCCTCGAGTTGGAGAATCCACGAAGTCAATCACTCTTCCTTTCTCAAACTTTCATACGACGGTTTCAGGGCACTGTAAGCTTCTTATGTCCGACCTCGCTTGGAGTTTGCGTGCGCTGCAGTATATTCATGTAAAACAGCCGAACACATGAAGCTGGGGAGGGTTAAGCGAGCCACCACTCGCCTTACAGCTGGGTTAAGCGGACATCGTTACGCTGAGCGATTGCATGCCATAGCATTGTTCCCAGAGACATACCACCGAGTGCGGGGTGACATCATATGTGTGCGGCGTATTCTATGCGGTGACATGAGCCCAGAGCCAATGGAGTATTTCCTTCTGCACGAGCAGAACGGGACTCATGAACATGGGCTCACATTCCTGAAGCTTCCGGAAATTGGATTACCTCTCGTGTACCGACTGTCGCTCAGAGTAACCAAACTATGGAACTCCATTCCAGCTGATGTGGTTCATGAGGTCATTAATAACACGTTAAAGAAAAAGCTCGACCGCGTTTTTCGTGAAATGTGGTGTGCTTATCTGACTTGAATGGAAACTTGAGTTCATGGTGACGAGGATTATACGGGAGGTTTCCCACAGCCTCTAGTTGACGAACATTGAACATTCTATCGATGGATTTGTTTTTCGAAAACTTAATCATAATTTGTAAAGGCATGAATTAAGGTAAAGAAAAAAATTATTTCGACTGATAGCGTGCATGGATAAAGAGTATTGTGGAATAGCCAACTGGATACTTCCTATGAGCTATACATATACAGCTTATACGAAAATACCAGTTTAGAGTCCGAGAAACACTCCAGCGTTTTAGCAGAGTTGATCTTGCAAGACCAAATGTTCTTTTTTGAAGTCTAGATCTAGACCTTAACGGATATACATCTACATCAGAGGTTAAAGCTATGTCTAACCCAGAGCTTAGTCCATGGATAGGGTTGCCCAAAGAAAAGAGATTGACAGATTCAGATCAGTGTGTCTTAATTGATTGAGCTTCGTACACATTAGGTTTGTAAAACGTCGGTCACGTGATCCATATCTATCGTCGTAATTTTGCATGAAACTGTTCGACGTGACGGCCTGTTGACGGCGTTGTACAGAATCCATAGAAAAGAAAGAGTTCAATGGGAAATCCAACTGAATAATTTGTGCAGTCAAGGTTGTAGCACGTAAACTGAAGTCAGTATACTGACTTTACTTTATGCTTCGGGATTAAGAGATAGATAACTGTGGTAAAGTAAAACGTTTGCACAACTGCTGTCAAATTTTTTCTACCTGAGCGTACTCTAATCGGGCTGTTTTGGACGCTCGAGAGACGGTAAAGGGTTTCAGTTAGTAGATACTCAATGGAATACCAGGGAACGCCTAGATAATGCTCATGCTGAATGGGAATTATAAATATGTATAGCGGTAGAGGCTGCTACGTGTATGTATGCAGTACTCAAATTAACCATAACAATTTTAAGCTACCATTAACCCATCGCGTAAGTGATACGTTCAGTCAAACTGTGATTTACAGTTATACAAGGTTTGCTACAATTAGTCCATCGATGAACTGTGATATCACGTCGACAAGTCGACTTAAATATCGTATTACCACCATCATTCTGTTTTTCATGCAGACGACAGTCTCTTGGAAAACTCAGTACTTTTTATAAAGGTGCTCTTAGGAGTAGGCGTTTGAATAATGACCGGGTTAGAAGCTTATCTACGAAATTTCATTGAATTCTCTTCTAGTTTGACAAATGTATATCAAATGTCATTGGTTTTGCAGAAATAAAAGTAATAACCCCTAGAACATGCTTATTTTACCCTCTAAAACGAACGTCTTTTATTCCGGATTAATCTTTCTGAGATTCTGAGCTATATTTGTAGAAACTTTCCAACCCTAGAGATCTTCAGTCAGCTGTGCTTATGGCTTCTGCCTAATGTAGTATATTAAACTAAAGAAAACGCACAACCCGGCTACTTGATTCACGCTGTACGTTAGAAATATCCACAGGTGTTTTATTTTCTTTAAATCACAACTGTATGAAAACCCCACCATTGTGTGATAGCTTGATTATGTGACAGTTGAAAACTGCCGTATTATCCCTCTGAAGAATCCTTTCCATACGATAATTAAAAGCTGTTGCTAATGGAATACGCTTGACCACCGTACGTATATATGGTCCTAAATTTTGCACGCTGGTGAGTATTGTGATGCCATCATGACATTTTGCGTACAAGGCATCTTAAAGCATTCAAGTATTTCTGTACTTTATCAGTTTATTAAAGTACTGTTCCAATTTCCACGAAGAATACTTGTCATCAGCTTTCAACCTAACATTTTTATCGATAAAACATACAACTGTACACATTTTTCAATGTGAAATGTGACCAGTCAACAGTAATCACTGTTCAGTTTAGCACCTTTTTAATACCTTTACATCTTTCACGATTCTGGTGTTCTTTGTGTGATTCTCATCTAAAAATTCAACTTTAGTTCTGTTTTCATCTCGAGTTATAATTCGATCGGCTTGATTCTATGAGCACCAATTGACATCCCTTTACTACCGGTGGCTGTAATTAAGTAACAAAGGTTACATGATTTGTGCCCTGGATTTAACTCTGGCCACCGCCGCCCATATTCTTTAATTTATTATCTTCTCCAAGTAGCCTATGATTAGTCGCAACCAACCTCCTGAAAGTTTATTTAACATTGAAAATAAAAGCATCAGTGTATGATAAACTTTTTTCTCGCAGCTACACTGTCTCACTTCTTGCTCCTGTTGTTTTGGCCTCACGTACCACAGTGCGCTGAACTTGGAAATGTTATAATATCTAAATATTTCATAAGGTACCCCGCAAAATCTATCGATTGTTGATTTCTCCACACCGCTTACTGTTTTGGAGTGTTTTATACGGCCTTTACCTCAAAACAGGAACTAAAAAAGCGAATGGAGCTCATCTCAGACTCCAACAGTCGATTATTTGTATATATATATTCCCTATACTCTGTATCTCAACTTCCTCGCTTAATGGTTATTGGTAATATTGTCGTGGAGTTTGCACTATGCCTGTTCTCAAGCCGGTGTTAAATATATATATATATATAATTTTGCATGTACATCTGATGAACCTCAATCACCTACATATGCCAGCGCCGTATCTCCCTAAGTAAATAAAATTACTAAGTGATGCAAAATGATTATCGGTGGGCATGAACCGGGGATTACAAAGGATTAATAATTTGAATTTCTTATTAATGAACGTGGTGTGTAGATAGAGGAAAGAACCATCAGAAGTGCACAGCTCAAAAAGGAACAAAAAACAGCGGCTCATAAAACATATCCATATATCCCATTTGAGGTAGGTATATAAATCAGACTAATGGGGAGAGACTGTTTTCGGGATCAAATTCATTCTTTCGGATATAATTATTTAAGACATGAAATAACTGGACGATTTTCTTTATTTTAGATTAAGAATTGATTTTTATTTAAATTCTCAACGATAGTTATGATAGTATGTACGGTTTTGGAAATACTGCTAAGGCTGCAATCATTTTGTGCCGTGTGTAAATCCCTCAGTGAAGAGAATTCGCAGTACATATATACGATATATATATATTTATATGCCCGTACTGATGATCAGCTTGTTATGGTACAATACTAATTAACAACCTAATTAACAACTAATTAACCAACAGTTTTACCGCTAGTCTATTTACTGATAAGCTCATAGATTAACTAGTCTGAACTGTGTCTAAATAAACTCTTGCAACAGGGTGATTTTAAAAGTTGAAATTGCAAGAGATGCAATAGAACAGTGGTAGAACCCTTTTATTCAAGAGGGGACTACTAGGGTTAATTTGATATGGCTTACACTGCATGGTCTGTGTAGCCTTTCAGAATGAATAAGAAAAAAGTGATGAGTACACCGCATATTAAGCAAATGAAAATTCTTTTAGAACATACATTATTTGTCTGAAAAGAAACTGTGATTATCTTCTTTCTTTTATCCCCATTTAACTGAAATTTATTTACCCTCAGTCTCTCCTGACCATGGAAATCGCACGGCTAATGGTTCTATGAAATGAGCTTATAGAATTTCAATTGTAAAAACATTTGGATTCCGATAATTTATGTTATCTAACCCAACTATTAGTAGTCAACACAGCAGCGGTTTTAGGTTAATGTTTCCTGATTTTTCTAAAATTAAGGCCAATACGTATGATCGCTACACTCACCCATTAGGAATTTCATGGTTCTATTCTCTGTGGTTACATCAGTTGCATATGGTAATCTTTGCGTTTTGCGTTTATAGACTTCAATTTTAGGGCTCTGACGGGGGTGGAGTGAGTAAATTTACATAATCACTGTAGACGGTGGTTTGGAATTAAATGACCAAAGATTTTTAATCACAGCTAATTTGAATAATTGAACTTTGCTGCTCTCAGTTCAAGTCAAATACTTATTTGCTATTCCCACTCCAGAGTAAAGGTAGCCGCGAGGATTTATTGCGGGAAATTTTTAACCAGTAATGTGTTTACCTTTCCCATTAAATTCTTCATTTACACCCTTCTTTCGAAAGCAGCACATTACCATGCAGTTAGATAGACTTTATGCATATTTAAAGCTATTCAGTGATAAAAATTGTTCACTTCCTTCTACCTCATTTGGCAGTAATAGTATCCTTTTCTGTATAACGAGCACAGCGGGGGAATTCTCCTTCGTGTGAGATAAACATGAAGGATGTGAGAAATTAGCGTTATTTACAAGACCGATTACATTTCCCGGTGAATAATTAAGTTACATGAGGATATTCCTTTAGGGCAAGGAAACAATGTCGCTTCCTACCACAGTGCTTTGTTTAGTTTTGAATTGGTTTTAAGTCCTCCACACATTTAGTTTTCCGCTTACTTTTATCTTACTCTTTATGTTTTTATTACATCATTAATTTTTTTATACAACTTTATCTTTCTTGGTTCTGTAGTCAATAGATCAAAAGATACCCCTAAAGTTAGACCACAGAAAAACAGTCATCTTTTATACAAACGGAACACACAAAAAAATGGTCTATGGCGTGGATTTTCTTAGGTTTTCGAAGTAAAACGTTTTACTACACAGCGGGAAAATACCTCAAGGGCGTATAGTGAAAGAGCGAGACCTATAGACCTTTTTACCAGTAGGTCATAGTCATATCTGCCGACCGTAATGTGCAGTGTAATTTCGAGCAGTTTCTTTGAAATGAAATGTCTCAAAGATCAGCACAGATGATATTTTATCGTTCAATACAAACATTCTAACTTAACTTTTAATTCAAGAACATCAAGGAATAATCTCCAGCAAGGCAAGTATTGTATGGATCCAAAATGCCTTTCTACTTCACATGTTTAAATTAAGGCAAATTCAAATTTTGTTTGAGCTGAAGAGCCTATGTTCCTTCCAACAAGTTTAAATGTTTAAAAATAATTCTTCTTCTTATTCACAATGTTTGACAATGTTCCTGTAGTAAAAATTACAAACACGAAGTGGAATATGCTACTGTGCTTCACCCTCATCGTATCGAGGATAGATTCATTCACCTGAAACAAAATCCATTAAAAGGGACATTAAAGGTGACAATTTGACCTAGTCAAGCGAATTAATTTTCAAGTCAGTCAATCATGCGAATAACTCGGTATATTGCCTTAAAGTATCGTTTACTACGGACAAGAGTTTACCGATGTTCTGAAATAGCTTCAGGGAGTCAGTTGAAACATTTTCAAGGTTTGTGACACATCATCTGGTGAGGCTAAACACGAGTATAATTTTTCCACCTTAAGTGCTGGGCATTTTCACAGAGCATAAAACGTTGCCCACAGACGGCAGTGATCTACCAGGAAATAGCGACAAACCCGTTGCTGAAGATAAAACCATGAAAAATGACATTAGGTTTATGGAGAACATCAATGGTTTCGCGTAAAAACTTGTTTTTATAACACCATCAGCCATGTCCATCCAAGTTCAACTGTACGTGTTTGCAATACCTTTGGAGTTCATGGGGAAACTGTGGGCGCTTTTCATCGTTGTTGATTTATAAAATTTCACCATTTGTTTTTCTGTTTTTCATAATAAAACCCACGGTTTCATCCGTAAGCATAAAATATTATTACAGCCGATTAAATAATAAGTTTTTTAGGTTACTGTTTGATATTTCTTTAACCTCATTATACATATAAGTACTAGTCTGTTCCTACTGTTTATGTGTTCAAACAAATTGAATGAGGATCTTAGAAGTGAATAAATTTTCTCAATCCTAATAAAGCTTCCTTGCCATTGGTGTTCAACATTTGAAATTTAGTTATAATACAACCTTATATCTTTTAGGACCAGCTGAGCAAAATACGCTGAACATTGAATTTTATTTGCGATAAAAATGCAAGGAGAGAACGAACGAAGCGCCACACCGGGTGATCCGCCAAAGGTGAGTTGTTTCGGAAAGATCTTACGCTGGTTGAACCCCCTGTGGCAAACCGCGCAGCATACCAGTATTTTTAGTAGTGTTCATGTTTATTCAAGTGCTACGAATCACCCTCGATAGTCAAAGTAGTAAATGTGTCGAATTGGTGAACCCTCGTGTCTGGGCTCGAAGCACAATGGTTTCGCTGGATATAAATTGCTGATCATTTCTAGGAAGAACGAAATACCTGTACGTAGTATATACAGGGCTCTTCGTTGATGAAAGGCACGTTAGCACTTCTTAAGAACTAAATATTTTCATATGAATACATTACTCATTTTTTTGGCATCTCGAATGCAACGATACATACAGCTTTACATGTGGTAACAAGACAATTCAGTTCGGTTGACCAATGTGAAGGCATTGAGATTGAGGAACAATTCAGGCGGTACAGTTATATCTGACCTGAGTTCCGAATTGAGTCATTGTCTTATCCGAGTTTACCGTGATGAGCGATGCTGATCGCATTCAATCGTTTTAATTCATGAACTGCATGAATAGTGCAGGTTTTAGCAGAAATCAGACACCATTGAGAGAAGAGAGCTCGGTGGAACAAGAATGGTTAGATTTGAATAAGATGAGATAATTCTGCTAATTTCTTTAACTCAGTATGATAGGGGCTAGAAGATATTGGATTGCGTCGGGTCACCCTCCAGAACAGGAAATCATTGACCTTGTCCTTTGTTATAAATATTATTGCACTGATTTATCAGACACAGTCTGGGCACAGAAGCGTGTGAAGTATACTACTACTACTACTACTACTACTACTACTAATAATAATAATAATAATAATAATAATAATATGAAGCCCTATACACTGTTTCACGTGACAATTTTACGTTGCCAAAATGGCGGGTGGGATGGTGGAGCAAAAGACCAATATCAGAGGATTTAGTCAGGCCGGTGAAATACTGAAGGGTAACCTAGGGGAGTTAGCCAAAACCTACAATTCAAACCAACCGGGAAGAGGTGTAGAAACACCCGCACTTTTCCTATTGTGATAGGGGTCACCTACTCGATTGGGCACCACGTGTAATGGGCACAGTTGGCGTGTGATTTCGTCCAAAGAGTGTATGATTTGATGAACTGGACACAAATACCTAATGAATTGGGGCTTTTTGTACACCGCCCGCTGCCTTGTTAGCTGAATTTCCCTATTATGAATGATCTGAGATAATTTAACTACTTTGTTATGGACAATCTAGTAGTATTCTGCCCACGAGCAAAGCATGCTGTGTTATGGACAATTATTTTACCGTGATTTGTTTGGCATACATTAAGAACTCTAAAGCGTGTGAAACATCACATGATTATGATATATGCCTGGTCATGTACAAGCCTATGAATAACTGACGGGGCCAGCGCGACAAAGGCAGAATATAAAACCTGTCATCACACTACTTCATTGAAATATTAATGAGCCGACCAACACAATCATTTGTCGGGTGGAAACAATGGACAGCACCACAATACCTTCTATTCACGTCTGAGAAACTTCCTTTTATACCGCCAAAATACCAGATGTCTACGCATGCAAACTCTCTTTATATGCGCCATCATGACAAGACTGCACCTTGACGTAGTTTGATGGCTTATGCACCTCTCTGATCCAACGAGCTTTTGTCAAGCCGCAGATCTAATCATGCCTGGAAGGTCAATGGGTAGAGGTCAGACGAAGTCCAGTCTCCTGGTCCTCCAGGTTGGGGGTTCGACTCGAGTTAGCATCTCAGTCGGTAAAATTGTGGAGGAGTAATTGATCGAAGTAAACGGGCCTCTACTTTGCTTTACCCGCTGCCTTGCGGTCAGGTTCTTGATAGAACGAGAACCCTAATCGTTCTCCTGCTTATTGGCTGGACACCCTGGCAGTACCCGTCCATCAAACTCAAATGCATGCACAACCACAAAAATAATTCCATACTGCATCAGTCGTCGCGCAGGATAATTAGGACCACGCTGCCCATTGCATCGGGCGGGGTTGTTAGTGATAAGTGAGCTACTGCTCAGATATCCCAACCTTTGTTTAACTCTTTGTCTTCCGTACCCAGCCCTCTCCCTTTACCCTTTCTTCCAACCCCTAAATTCCCTCAGACAACTTGTTCGTCACTCGCCAAAGTTCGTTACCAAGTAGCTCGGTAAGTAGTTTACCACAAAATAGATTGCATATTCTGAAGCCTCGTCAGCCACTGAATCTGGGGGCCTTCAATGTCAGAACTCTGATGCAGGTAGGTCAACAAGCATGTCCGGTGCGTACAATCGACTCTTTGGGAATGGATGTCTGTTGCGTGTCGGAGACTCGAATCCAGGATCCTAGTACTATATGCCACTTCAGTGCACCGGGGTTGTCTTCGAGGTTCTTCCTCCGCACGTCATTTGATGACGAAGCCCGTACAGTAGGCCAGCGTGTTGTGGGCATTGTACTGAATAATACAGCCGAAGCCGCACTACTCGATTGGATTCCCGTCAACAGCCGCTTATGTGCGATGCGGCTCCAAGGGTCTATCAGCCTCCGGAACGGAAGCAACAACAAAAGGTGTTTATTCATCATTTCAGCGTATGCTCCGATCAACTGCAGTTTTGACGCACGAAAGGAAGAGTTTTATGATAAGCTCACCGAACTCATTCGGTTGAGTCGAAGCTCCGATATAATTGTTTTCTTAGGTGATTTTGAAGTTGGAAAAATTGAGCGCATCGGAAGCTTGCCTAGGCGGTCATTGTGCTCTGCCCTGCCAGCGGACAGATAATGGTGATCGAATTCTTCAGTTCTGCACAGAACATCATCTATTCCTATCAAGCACCAACTTCCGACACAGCTCTCGACGNGCTCAAATTCAACTGGCACGCTAACTCAGATCGACCAAATAGCAGTTACCGTTGGTGTGGCTCAGTACAAAACTGCAGGTCCTACTGGATCACCTGCGTTGAATCTGATCATGCGTTAGTTTTGATGCAGTTCACTCTCCAACTCACTGGCCACAGAAAATTCCACCAAACTCGATTGGCAGATCATCGCTTATCTGACCCATCCGTTCGTGCCCGTTTTGAATCAGAACTAGGGTANGTAGTGTAAATGAGCAATGGGATCAGATTATCCGAGCAATGCACTCCGCAACGAAGGTTGCTTGTGGATCTGAAGTAGTAGCCCGCCCGAGGAATTGGATATCTGATGAGTCAGTAGCACTGATAGAGAAAAAGCGGCAAATCCCGACCACTCGGAATCAAGGCAGGGTTAGGTGGCGTCTACAACGTCATCTCACTAGGAGCCTCAAGAAAGATCGTGAGAACTGGTGGCAACGATATCTAGTGAAATGGAAGTAGCGGATGCATCAGGGAATAGTCGGTGACTGTGCCAACTGATACGCAACACGGGAGGTCGGCGAACCACAGTTAGTGAAACAATCTGAGACAAAAGTGGGCAAGGTGTTCATAATAGGGAACAACGGCTTAACCGATGGGCGGAGTACTTCAACGAACAGTTCAGCTGGCCAGGCGCTAACCAGGTTATCTCTTTCCATGTGGCTGAGGCACAGTGGGCAGTGTCATCTGAACCTCCTACTGCAGGAGAAGTTCGTTCTTGCATCCAAGCCCCAAAGAAAGGAAAAGCAGCAGGACCAGACCGGCTTCTCCCCCACTATTTTCAAGATGGGGGGGGGGCGATGACCTTGTAGACTCCATTACTAATTTAATGCGTAACATCTGGTTATACGAGCGCATTCCATCATCCTGGAGCGAATCACTGATCGCTCCAATTTTTAAGAAGGGATCTCGCAATGATTGCGCAAACCACCGTGAAATACATTTGATCCCAATTGTCACCAAAATATTAGCCTCCACCATAATTCAACGTCTGACACCGTCTAGGGAGACAAACATCCGCGAACAACGAGCAGGATTTTGACCAGGCCGCGGTTGTATCGATCAAATCTTCACTTTGCGTCAAGTCCTCGAGCTACGCCATTGGCACCGTCGACCAACGGTTGTCGTGTTCCTTGACCTAAAAGGAGCCTTCGACTCAGTTGATCGTGAATCCCTTATGGGTTCACTCCTTTGCAAAGGAACACCACAGAAATATGTGAATATACTGAGTACATTCTACTGACAAACTTCTGGTAGCATAAGGGTCTACGGCAAGCTCAGTAGGTCATTCATAACTAGCAACGGTGTTCGTCAAAGGTGCCCTCTTTCGCCATTCCTGTTCAATTTCGTCATAGACAAAATACTGGAGAACACACTAAGTGGTCTCCAAAATGTAGGTGTTGAATGGGCAGCTGGAGAAAAGCTGTGCGATTTGGAGTAAGCTGACGACATCGTTTGCTTGTTCGAATGTATGGAGGATACACAAAGAGAACTTGACAGATTAGCAAGTTCTGTCGCTTCGTTCGGCATGTGCTTTGCACCTTCAAAGTGCTCAGTGATGCTACAAGACTGGGCATCGCCGAGTTCTGTTTTGAAACTAGACAGTTAAGAATCAGCCGAAGTTGACTGCTTCTCGTACTTAAGTAGCTGCGTGACCAACGACGGTAGCGCATCGAAGGAGATAACCGCCTGCATTTCCAAGGCTCGAACAGCGTACGCAGGACTAAAACACCTTTGGCGTAGACGTGACGTTTCACTGAAGTTGAAAAGTTGCGTATACTGCGCCACTGTATGATCAGTTCTGCTGTACGGTTGTGAGACCTTGAATTTGCGGGTAGAAGACACCCGTCACTTAGCAGTGTTCGACAATTGATGCTTATATAGTCTGACCCAAGTGGGATGGAGTGAGCGGGTTAGTAACTTGGAAGTAAGTCGTCGGGTGTTTGGGAATGCATCAGACAAGAACTCGCCATCTCATCGAATCCAGCTCAGTAGGCTCCATTGGTTAGGTCACGTTTTGTGTTTATCCGGCGGTCGCCTACCGCNGGATAGGTAGAGTAGGTATCTCTCGTCTTCCGGGTTAGGGTCCAAAAGACTCTGAAACCGCATGGTTGGAGACACTGAAGGTCATGGCTGCGAACCGACAGCAATGGCGATCATGCTGTCACTTTATATCAGTCCAAAATGCTTGAACTAGTATATATGCACAGTTGGGCTGTGTACTCTGTGTGCTGACCATCGAGGTTCGCTTTCTTTTCTCGTCCCTAAAAATAGGCCCAATCCCTGTCCTCCTTGCACATTCTCACTTATCTTTATGCATTATGAGTCTGGCAGCGATCAGTGAAGTTTGCTTCACTGTATTACGCTGTACAGCGATGATGATGATGATCGCTTTATATCTATCCGTGCACTTGTTCCTATGAAACAAGCTGGGCTGATCAATCAGCAAGGTGACTATTCATTTACATTACAGAGCGTCACCCTAGCTTGCTAAATCAGGATTCTTCTGATGACCGGAGAAAGAACAACTACTGATTTACAATCTGATCACAGTCAATGTGAGTGAGGTTTTCCATCCACTCTACTCGGCCAGTGACTGCGGTGATTGCCATCCGTCTCTCGAATCACTCCTTATGCGTTCATACCAGTAAGCGTTCCATGGTCATGCTAAGCAGATAGAAAAAACCGGCCATTTGGAACATCAAACACCAAACCCAACAAGGAGCTGAACAGTGCGTTAGTCTGTACATAGTTTCCACTCAATCTCTGAATTGCATCCGACATCTCCCCTTTTCACTTGCAATAATGTTGCGTTGGCACCGTAGCTGTGGTCCAGCTGGTGAAATGAATACCTATATACGCTTATAATCTGGTTCCGTATTTGTGATTCAGCAATTCTCGCTAACACAAAACACAGGAACCCGGAAAACACAAATGTCGCACAAATCAATTATTGCGGTCATGTCCTCTCATTCCGATTTAATTATTCTCTTTCACCTTTGCGTGATACATGCACCACAGACTGCGAATATTGAAGTAATTGTGTCCTTTTTGCATCAGATACATCAGATACTATTGCAGTTAGGTGTAGGTTAGTGAGCTATCCGACACTGTTCGTGTGGCACCATACTCGAAGACTAGATGAAAAGCTGCATCTGTTTCCCTCCCCGGATCGAAAGAAACAAACAGCCGAACAGACTTATCCGAATTGGAGCCCAAAATGGTCTCTCTCATTGTGTGTGTATGCGTGTGGGTGCTTCAGTGCGATTTGCGGCCTGTGCACCGATTTTCTTTCATTCATCGTTGCATACTTTGAGGTTTAAACTTCTTACGTGTATCATGCTCTGTCACATTTCGTGTTGCGAGTGATTCGGTGTTTATTTTTATCCGTTTTCCAGTTCACAATCTTGTACGGTTTGTTGATATATATATTTGAAACATTTAGATCCCGTAATGAATTTCAACAGGCAAGTCAGAAGAGAAACACTGCAAGAGGAATTCCTTTCGTATACTCTCATCGGTCGCGTACGTATAACATCGAACAAGATAG
>UZAN01043255.1:23812-34600 GCA_900618425.1 Echinostoma caproni
GAACTGCAATACAAATGCAAAGTTGGGTTGGGCTACGGGACTAATCCTTTGGCTATTCTTATTAAATAATTCGCATTTAACTCACAGTTACTTGTAAGTAGTGTTGTGGGATAATTGATATTGATTGATTAGAAGTGACCACTCCCCAGATTTTACGCGCAATCCTCAGCTCTTCCAGGCAACCATACACTCGGTAGAACTAGACTCGAGTTTCGCTCATACTAGAGCTCATCAGTAGTGCAAGTTCACCGTCCCGTCCGGGATTTGAACTCCGGACCAATCACATAGAAGGCATGTGTTCCCAGTGTACCAACTGGCTCATATCAGAGCTAAACCGAATTGCCAATTCGTGTTTGCTCAGATTTCGTCTTCAGAGATAGTCAAACAGTTCAATTTGGCCAGTTAGTCCGTAATCTTAATAGAAGAACTGAATTGGTGGTAGGCTTTCAATTGGAGTCAACTGTGTCTCTGTTCGTTGCCGTCGGGCCCAAATGAACTGACTGATTATCTCTGCAGACGATACCTGAACAAAAATGAGTGGGCAATTCGGTTCAGCCATGGTATGAGCTACTTTGCACAGTGGTAACACACAGGCCCAGGTCAGACGGTGGACATGCACTACCGATGAGCTTTAATAGGTGCGAAACTCGAGTCTAGTGCTTCCGATTGTATGGTTAACTGGATGAACTGAAGATTGTGCGTGAAGGGGAAGTCTGAAGGATGGTCAGTTCTAGTCTATAGAAGAAATTCATATTACTGCCATCAAATAATGCCCCTTGAGTGAATGGTGCATCTGTATTGCTGATGTGGAACGCAACGAGCAACCTCTTGTGGAAGGATGAAGCAATTTCTTAGGGTTTGTGGTGATCCATGCCTACGTGATGACGCCTACCCTAGATCGGCACGTTACAGTCTCTGGACGAATTCGAACAGTCGAATTTGAAAGGTGACGTCAATGACGCGTGTACGCGTCACGGCTTCTGACTACACTCCATTGGTGGATAGTGCTAGCCAATCCGAGACAGTGCAGACAGAAGCAGAATTATGCTAGCAATACTGCAGTATGATTGGTAGAAGCCTAGATAACCAATGATCTTCTTTTCTACATATCATTTAATCAATTTCATTTCTTCCAATAAACGAACTACTAGCTACTATTCTTGTGGCCTTTTCCTCGTGTCTCGTTCACGTGGGATATTGCGAGCTCGTGCCATTTCGGTCCAATGCTTCCGCGAACCATTCAGTGAAAGCTGACCCATGATTCATGTCCTGTGATTTCTATTGTGTGGTTCGTGTTCCGAATTTCGTGCGTATTACTACGACGACGATGACGATCACTGCAGTCACTCACAAGGTACTCTTAGCTATAGTTACGGGGATCTCAGTTCAACCCCAAGGCCCTTGTCCTTGATCGACACTCGATCAACAAGAAAAAATCAAACATAATTACCCTACGTTGGTCGAATGAAAAAGCTATATCTGTGATGTGGGAGTCAGATTGGCACGACAAATACGGTGCACATCTGTATTTTGTATTTGTATTAAGGGTTTAGCAAGTTATACACAAGCCTTCAACAGTAGCCGTAATGGACTTCGGGTGTTCAAAAATGTGAATTAACTGTCAAGTGCATTGGGAGCGAACACTTTCCATGTCCGTCTGTGTCCGTACCAGATGGGATACAAATGAGTTTCTGTGGGCAGATTTACGGGATGAATTAATGTGGTAATCCCAGCCCGCAAGATGACGCATACCACAGAGCGACGGTTACAGTTTTCGGACAACTGTGACCAATCAAGCTTCCCGGGTGACGTTAGCCAAGCGCGTACGTGTCACTGCTTCTGAATTACAGACTATAGGTCGATTGTACCAACCAATCAGAAACTGTTCGACCCAGACAGGAGCTGAACAACACCAGACATACTAGCACGCGACTGGCAGAGGCTTGGACGACAATGAACTTATTTTTGTACATTTTATTCAATCCCATGATCTCCTTCAATAAATGAGCTTCTATTCCTGTGACCTTTTCCACTCCTCTCGGTTAGGTGGGATACTGTCGTGCAAGTATCAGTGTGGTCCAGTGCTTACGTCTCGCCCGTGATTGCTAATCCGTGATTCGTACTTCGATATTCGTATTTCGTGATCAGTGTGTACTACAATCACTACCATTACTACCATTACTACAGATAAGTCTGTATTTGTAACGGGTGGAGGGATGAAATTTACATGCACAAAATTTCATGTATAAAGGATAGGTGCTATCAATTAGAATTTTCTCTGCAAAATTTGAGCATGCATCAATATGGCCTTCACAGATGTTGCTTAACCGAACAGATAATGGAACTTGGGAAACTTGGCCGATCATTGTGAATCCACACCTCAGTAGCTTCCAACAAACCGGGGAAAATCAAAGGGGATCAGTAAAGGTGTAGGGAGCACACTTTTTTGAAAAAAACTTCTTACATTGACGGGTCAGAACAGGAATGACGCAATCTTCTTATTTTAAAGGAGAAACCTTTCAGTATGTAAGCAACAGTTTGGATAAGTAAAAACCAGCGAAGATTAATTTCAAGTAGGCCACCTGAGTATTTCACATGACTGACCCAGTTCATCGAATTTCCCTTAGTCTGTACACTGTCGGAGTGATATGGGAAACGGTTTAAAATAAAAACCCGTTCAAGGCATTTTTCAGGATTAAGATTAGGACCGGATAACGTGGAATAAGTGACGAAACAGGACAAGTCTGTGTTACATACAGCCAGTTCTTATTGGTTAGATATGGAAGCAGAAATGGCGATGTAATCGGAAAACTTGAACTGTTGTACAGTAGGAGTAACAGGTGAGTGTAATGGTTGAAGTACACACAGATCACGAATTACGAATCACATATCAGGAGTCACGGATGCCACTGAAGCACTGGATTACACTGACACTTTCACGACGGTATCCCAAGTAACCGAGAAGCAAGGAAAAGGCCACAGGAGTAGCAATTCATTTATAAGAAGAAATCATGGGAGTTAAAGAATATGTACAAAAAAGTACATTGCTTATCCATGCATCCACCAATCGCGTGCTCATATTCCTGGCGTCATACAGCTTCTGTCTGAGCCGCACCGCTTCTGATTGGTCGCTACAATGGGCCTATGGTTCGTAGTCTAGAAGCTGTAGCGTGTAGGCGCTTTGTTGGCGTCATCTGGGGAGTTTGGCACTCATCTCAGTTGTCCGGAAAGTATAACGTGTCGCTCCGTGTTTGCGTCATCTGTAAACTATGATCACCACAGGCAGTCACTGATGTAAGTCGTAAAAGGATAGGGTGATGAGGAAACACTTTGGAGTACACTCGAACAATTGAGTAACACTGTTGACTGCCCTCTTTCTAATATAGCATACTGACGTTGTTACGAAAAGTAGTCTCCAAGCCATTCAAAAAGAGACGAGAGACAATCAAATAACTGCGGCTTGTCAAATGAAAGGGAACGGGGCACAGAGACAAAAGCTGGGGAATAATCAAACAATGCACAGTGCACATTTGTTGTGGAGAGACTTGCAAACAAATTCAACTAGGGAAGAAACGGCATCCAGTGTGGGTTGAGTGGTTATTCTTGTTTTTCTTGAGCAGGTTCTCGTGACCATCGATTTTACCCTAAGGCATGCAATAAAAAATGCAATCTAATAAATTTCATCGGTGTGATAAGAGATGACCGCAACCAACCGACTACTCCATCAATTTCAAGCCGGTGGGGATAAACCGGTGAATGATCGCGTAAAAAAATGTGAATTTTTTGACAGCAGCTATCCCGAGAAATTCAAACAAAACGTTAAATATTTATTCTGATTTGAACTGACCATTTTTCAAACTTCACGCACAATCCCCAATTCATCCGGTTCACCGTACACTTGAAAGCAGTAGACTCGAGTTTCGCTCTCACTGGAGCTGGTCAGTAGTATATATCACACCACCCCGTCCGGGTCTTGTGTGTTACCATTACACAAACCAGCCTCACTGGGGCTGAACCGAATTACCAATCCATGTTTCTTCAGGTTTCGTCTTCAATCACAGTCAGTAAGTTCATTTTTTTCACCTGACTATCACGATGGGTGACAACGGACTTTCTGGTAACTTCTCAATCAAAAGCCTTCCGCCAAATAGAATCCCGTATGCAGCTTCGGACTAATTTGCCACACTCGATTCACATTTATCTTACCTGTGAGTAGTGGTCCATAATTGATATTGATTTGGACTGATATTTGTAGTAGTCAGAATAGACACAAATCACGAATCGCACTTTGCAGATGAAACACGGCATCCTACTGGCAATCACATGCCAGAATGAAAACTTCAGTTTAGCGAATAGGCTTCCTTTAGTGACTCATCAACTGGCTAAAACGTTACATTATATAGCACATCATTTTGTATAGAAAAGAGGAAACAAAATTATTCACTATTCAAATGGGGATTGTTGTTATTGTTTTCTGTCCCAATTTCACAAAACCTAATGGGGATGATCCTGCCATTGGAACTTAAGCTTGGTCCGTGTTAATTGTGTGATTTGGGGTGGGATTGCATTTTTCATTTATTGTGTGTCGCTGGCATATTCCGGGAATTAAAACACGTCACAATCTCCTATCAGAAAGAGGGCCAGAGAAGTGACGGTTAGTTCAGTAGGATAAAATAATGGGATTAAATAGCATGTATAAGGAAGCGTCACTAGATTAACGGGTCTACACCAACAACTTGCTTGTATCCTCGGCCTCACACAACTTCCGTTTAAATTGCGCGGCTTCTGATTGGTCAACACTGTTGGCCTGTGGTTTGTTGTCCAGAAACTGAAAAGAGTTGCCCTAGAATGGCGTCATCACAGAGACTAAGATCACTACACCATCCACAGGCATTTCTGTCCTAAGGCTAATAGTATAGAATATAAATTAGGAATCGAGCTTTTCCTTTCTCTCTCAGCCTCATAAGTGGCCTCTCCAAACTATCATTCTCTGTTCTAATTTACTTCCTTTTATGTAATATATTATGGAATAATATTTGGGAAAGGTATACAGTCGATAAAAGGTCTGCCGTACAACACACAAAAATAGGGTGGGTCGGGCCGAAGTGGAGGACCTTGAACACGTCCTCCAGGTGACAAGTTGGTAACCGTTACCGCTTGACCATAACTACTGGATGATTCGATTCCTAAAAGATGGAGGTACAAACAGGTGATGAAATAAACCCGGTAGCATACGTGACATGTGACCATTATTTGTGCCTGCGTGTGTATATGAGTGCATGCATAGTTATACATTTCGGACCACAGCCTGGCGTATCGTTCTCTCACGTGACTCCCGCTATCTGTCATTTGTAGCCAATTACAATCAGTCCATGCCATACGGATGTATTGATTTTCTTTTTAATTTGATTGGATGCACTTTGGCATTCCGTTCATCTAAATTTGGCATCCTTATCACGGCGTCCACGCAACTAATCAATAGCTCCTGGTTGATCAGTCCCCAACCCCATTTTCATTGATATACAAATTCGTGGTTTTCAAACGGAATTACACAGGATTCCCTTAAAATGAGTATCAAACGAGTTTGATGACTACGGATGTAGGTGGTTTCGTACTCACATTAGATTCGAAGCGGGAGGGAGGGGGGGGTCAAAAAATAAGTTTTGATGGACAGCAATCGCACCCAAGTAATGCTTCAATGTACGACTGGGAAGGTAGCAGAGAAAAAGTGAACAATGTTGTAATTAAACTAATAAGGTAAAATTTTACTCACAGCTTTCTAATCGTTCAAACTACGGAACCGAGCATATTTCGAGCCAGACCATGCGCAACATTGACCCTTTGTGCAACTAACACCGCATGTCTTGACTACACATTCCGGGTATGATAGTAATCACCCTTTAGGCTACCTTGACTCACAGTGGTGATAATTTGTGATTATTCAAGCCTTGGAGATGAAACGCTATGTGTAACACGTCCAGAACAAAAAAAAATCAGACATCAAAATTCTGGACCACTCCAAAACCGTGCGGTTGAGAGAAGTGTTTTGACGGAGAGAACACTGGCAGTGGTTAGTTATTGTCTGTTTAGCCGATGATATTGCTTTTTACATATTACTTAATCCAGATGATTCCATTCAATAAAAGAAACTCTACTTTTGTCTTTTTTCTAGTTTCTTGATTTTGATAGAATTTAGCTCTCGATTATCAGAGTGATCACGTGATTCGATCGCGATTGTGGTTCCGGCACAGCACTCACTACTGATGATGAACGCGAAACACAGATTGGATACTCAGAGTCGACATGCACGATTGTAAAGCTTGTGGGTGGAGCGGTTCAAACTGTACTTGTATTGTATTGTATTTTATTGCATTGTATTGTATTGCATTGAAGCCTTAGCGCGTTATCTACAAGCTTTCAGCCAAAAGTAGACCACCGTTTCAATTCTGGTAAAAAAGAGATGAACAAGTGGACATAAAAAGTGCAAAAAATATGAGTTAACTACAGAATGCATTAGAAAGCTGAGTAGTGCTCGCATGAGTGGCACATAGCCAATATACGCTATTTCTCACTGCGACTGGTGGAGACTTGCAGTATCTAATAAGGAACGTTGCATTTCCTGAAGCTCCCGTAAAACTTCCACGTAATCCCACGAAGTGTTTGTTGCTTGCCCACCTGCGACACACCGAGTTCCAGGCACACGAAACGGTCTCATTCGATTCCCTGGTACGTGCTGAAAAATTGTGGCTCTTTTATTCTACTGTCGAGCAAACAGATTTTGAGCTGCAATTATGGTGATCGTCTGGAGGAGTAGTTATGTGATCGTCTATTGGTTGGAAACACCAATTTGACACTGCAACGGAAATTGCTGGAGAACATAGACATGACATTCCCATCCACACTCAAAATCTGTGAACAGTATGATGATCTGATGTAAGCAACTTAAAGTGCATCGGTTACTCCATTCTATCAACGTGGGCAGAAGTGGGTACAAATATAGACACTCAACGGATTACGGTCGTGCTCAGCCCACGAATAGCTTCTAGCCTCAGGATAAATGGACCACTGTATGAGCTGTATGACGAAGACAACAAAAGCAGGCGACTGATGAAGATCTGTTGTACTCATGGCAGTTCTTTGTACACGTTGTTTAATTCAATTAATTTCTTCCGCCATACTGAACTACTACTTCTATTAGCTTCTTGTTGTATCTCGGTGGCCGGAGAGTTCGGCACACGATTAACTGTACGATTCAATGTTTCCCTTGTGATTTTCATACACGATTCGAGAATCATATCAACTCCGAATGCTACAGTTCATCAGATAGGAATCCCCATGATGGAGATCGTCGTCGTGACAAATGTGTTGTTTAAGCAGTGTTATGTAGATCGGATCTGTTTCAGAAATTCCTCAGATCTTGATGGTGGTGGTGGCTTCTCCAAGCCGAAACTGTTTACAGACGCTTCGTAGGCAGGCTGGACAGAATTAGCATTCCAACTTCGGTGAAACGCCATTCCTTAGTGTGACTCTTCGAAAGTATTGATTGACTGTTTGCCTCCAAACAACGACATCCGCATACCACAAGCCACAATTAGTCAACATTATATTCAAGTTCATAAATAGTTAAGCGAACACTGTGAACGATCTCCTTGGCAATGTGGCACCGGATGAGAACTCGCATACGGTCGAAGACACGGTTTATCATGTGGATGTGACTATGAAATTGAGAGGTAATCATGACTAAGCGGAGACAGATTACGTTGTTCCAGGCACGCTCTCGGAAGAATGCATTGCAACAAGTATCGACGTAATTCAAACGAAGAGAATGCCAGATCGCTGAGATTATTTTGAGGCTTGAGTGTTGGTGATCCAAGATTGAGCCAATACTACTACCCAGAGAACCGTTAGTTCCCGCTTCATGATAATCACTAGTAGACGTGTCAAAAGGGTGAACCAATATAACTGTGAATCCCGATTAGATAGTCTAGTCACGACCAATGAGTTGTCGGTAATCACAGTGTTTATATCCTATCAGATTTCTCCCCCTAAACTGATCACCACAGTCATGACCTTCTACCTGTGTCTCAGTAATCAGGCCTGAGAGGTTGTTAATCCGACACACTAACTACTTGGGTTATCCGATCTGGCTCTCAGCAGTTTACTACACGTCCACACTGTGTGATGTCGGGCTCTTCTTTCATCATTATCGTACCGGACAGCAATCGATTTTCAGATGTACAACATTTTAACGGGCAAAATGACCAACCTTGTATCGGATTCCTTAGACTTTGTTTTCTCATAAGCTTAAGTGAGCTTGACTGTGACCGGAAGGGATGAATCACAATTGCTCACAATATATCACAGTGTCCGTCAGAAACGTCTCCTGTTCACAGTTTGACGCTCGAATATGGAACAGCACTGGACTGGGACCGATCCTGCAACTTGCACCATAATTCAGCTATCACATTAGGTCGGTCGTATTTTACGTGCACATCACACTTGGATGCACGCGCACGTGTGCACACACACAGGCATGCTTCAACATGCATGTAGACGCACGTGATTCAATCGCTTCATGTGACTCATACTGGCAGTAGTAACAGTCATCAAAGATAGGACAAAGTCCACTGTCACGTGACTTGCCGTTCTCACATATTCAGTTCGAATCGCGAGTTGCGCGAACTAATGCTGGGCACTGCAGAGCGTATTTCGATCTCTGTCAGATGAGCATGATTAGCAGAGGTGTGAACTTCAACACGCGTATGACGGATTCAATGTGTACAGTCAGTCAGTATAGTCCGATTTGTCGTTTACGTAGTGAATTGTTGCAATCGGATCTTGGGTTATTTCTAAACTGGCAAAAAAAATAGATTCTGGTCCCGAGGACGAAGTTGCCAAGCGATTTCTTTGTAAATAACGACATCAATGAAACAACGCTAACCTAACGTTGCATTACCCCTCCCCCTGAAAAAATTTCGCACCGTCATCTGTATTCTGACACTATCTCATTTGTCCCGAAAACTCATTCGTCCCTTAGAATCTCTCTTTTCAGCTCTCGCCAGCTCTTAATTCTCATACTGCTCTGTCCGGCGTTTTGTGGGGCGTTTGGTTTCTCATTTTACTTCAGACATTTTGGACCCAGAACAATGCTCTATTTTTTGTACGAGTTTAATATATGTCCCAGTCGTAGATACCGTGATCCAGTGTGCATTGGTGCTTCCTCCTCCTCCTCTCTCTCTACCCAGCCGTGTACAACCGGCATCAAACACACTTCAAACTTGTAGTCGTGATCCGATTGCTCAGAATTTGCCTATTACCGTCACTAATATGGATCTTTTTCTTTGTGTTGTCCGCTCCCATTCCTGCCAGTCAAAGGATCAGGCCGCTAATCACTTCCTTCATGTATCTGTTCACAGGGATCGCCCCACTGGATTTCTATCGTTCTCCCCAAGAAGAGAGAGAGAGGCACATTCCTTATTTCTGTTTTTCTTTCGTGAAATAAAAGAAAAACAACTAAACCGACGAATCAAAAGCTGGATACGTCCTGAATGTTTCCCGGGTTACACCCACCATTCACGATTGACCGGCATTCCATCATTTACCTGTTTGCATAACCATCTTTGTGTTACACAGATCTGTAGTTCCATGCGACACTATGGATCGGTGAGCGGCTTCTGATCCATCCCATCTTGATCGGTAATACCAATTGACGAGCTCCACCCGTTTCTCACTTGTCTGTTATCTACCCCCATCGATCGAGTATTCCCAGTTGGTGTTGATGAATGGAGCAAGGTGATATGGTGACGTGTCATTCTGGCAACCCGATCACTTGACGAGCCAATCACTCATCAGCGATTCAGCGCGTATACGGTGACTGGTAACACGCGATCGCGATATTGCGGATGTGACTACTTGAAATACGTTGAAATGTTGCACGTGGTGCGGAGACCGAGACCACCCGGTCACAAAGCATGATACATACTGTGGAGCACCGGGGGGAAAACTAAAGGAGCGGACAGACAAGTTGATCGTGTGAATACCTTTCTTCGTAATTTCGAAAATAAATTATGCGAGTAGAAAATAAGTGAATAAGAATTGAATGCTCTTAATGAGATCTTTTCAGTTGCACCAAAGTCAATATCGCGAATAGAAGCCTAAATGTGAAACTCCGCTTTGAAGCCATCACACTATCGCTTGAAACGGTATTAAGTATTTGTCGACAGTCAACATTACAATGACGAAACAATGAGGGTCGCTATTCTTCCCATTGAGGGTAGTTACATGTTTCTCATTACCCCCAGTTAACTTTGAAAAAGCGTTGCTCATTCTTCGGGGAGAAAGCATGTAATACTCACAATATCTGCAGATCTGTAATCGCCTACCGAATTGGACTCGTAGTCAGCTACCAGGATTACACGATACCGAGACACAAGAAGAATGCCACGGAAGTAGCCGTCAGCTTATTTGAAATGAAATCAAATGAAGTCAGTAATATGTTAATCAGCATTGGTGTTCTTCTAGCCTTAGTACTCCCGGATGGACTGTGGCCAATTTGATTTGACCAGAATACTGACACTATATTGGTAGTCTTGGAACTGTAACCGGCAGCTGTTTTAGAACAGTTGATCACCGAAGGACCACGTAGAGGTATCTAGAGGTATCTAGTGACAGCAATCAGACCATAATCTGTTCGTTTGGCAGTTGTATTGATCGCCTTCCAGTCTTGAATCTTGCAGTACATGATCAGAAGCTGTGAACTGTTTTATTATCATTTACAAGCAGTGATTA
>UZAN01043257.1:6282-25292 GCA_900618425.1 Echinostoma caproni
ATGCACCATGTCATGTTTCACGTGAGGTATGTTACAAAATCATTTGAACTGAAGCATATATTGTTTCTTTCATGCTTAGACACGATCTGAAATGGCTACCTTAAAAATCGAATTCATTCAGTTTCCACCTAACAGCCCGGATTTGAATGTGATCGAAAACTTTTTCTCTGTGTTCAAAACAGAACTGAGTCACCTTCCTCGGGAGTGGCCGTTGGAGGCCAGGGTGCGGCATATACTGGAGGAAACTGACAAAAGTGATCTAATTTCCAAGTTGGTGAACTCCATGCCAAAAAGACTGACTCAAGTGCTCCAAATTAAAGGAGGACACACAGATTATTAAAAATATGAAACTCCTCAATCTGTGTAATTGATATAAGTTCTTTTCACGAATAAATGTTTATCATTTCCCCCCACAAACGTTCGGTTATCTTACAGTCGATGCGTCAGCAACCATAGTCGAAATGGAGAAATTGTACTTTTCTAACGCGCTCGGTCAAAAGAAGCAACCATATAATTTATTAGTACTATAAAATTTTGCGAGTGACCTAGGGTAATACCATGCACATGCCCGTGCATGAGGATCAAAACGTTTGGCAATGAGATAAGTAGATTTGGGAAAAGTCATGATGTTGCACGAGTTTGGTTAATACCTGTATATATATATATATATATGTATATATATATATATATAATCTCGGGGATTTTCTTTGATTTACTACAACTCACGCCTTACCATTTATAGGCCTCTAGCATGATTTGACATCTGTTAGTAACTCCATGAAAGGTGAAAATAGAGTGGGAAGCTAGGCTGTAATTCCTTCTCCAATCTGAACTCTATTCGACATATTTGAGCTGCCGGATTAGATGAAAGCTGACGCACATAGAGTAGAAACTGCACTGTTTAGTGGTTCTAGATTATTTACCGGACGTTTATCATATAAGGCATCTTATTACTATCTGATGCACTGAATTCGCTTTAGGAGGTTTGCACATATTCGACAGTGCTCTGTATTTTACAACTGATGGTCAATGATCTATAGTCTTATCCAGAAAACAAGATGATCGGAAACTATTCCCATTAACGCATAAAAACAAAATCGAAACGCGAAGAAATTTCTCTTCGATACCTCCCTTCAAGCATTTACATATATAGTTAGATTAGTCAGTAGAACAGCACAAGGCCTAGACTGAAGTTGAATGAATGTCTGTGAGTGCAAATTTTTGTTTGACAACAAGCTATGAGATCACGATAATTGAGTAGGGAAAATCCAGATAAAACTTTGTGAACTGAACATGATATGAAAAGTGTTAGTCAAGAATGAATAAAACAGGTGTGAATTTTTTTGAAAAACGACAGTAAATGCGGAGTGCGCGGGAGAGGGAGGGAGAGAATAGAAGGTGTCACATGGATATTTGGCTAATTGTTCCTATCGCCATGGTAACAGCAGCGCCTGAACCAGATTATGTTTGCTTGGACAACTCCGGTTATATAACCCTAATTGCTTTGGATTCCTCAGTTGTTCAGATTATCTTACGTAATCCTTCGGGGAGGTACTTAGATTGAGCGAAGAATACCTTTAATCGCTGTTTCTGCGTCAATCCTGCGTCCGCTGTCGACCAAATGTTACAGGATTGAGCTTTTCAAGCTCCTCATTCTTCCTTTTTGTAGAGCGACCGGACAATGTTCTGATTTCCTCAAGGACGGTCTGTGTCCGAATTACCGAGCACTACAAATGCGTGTGAACTAATATACAACAAAAAATGGTGGGACTGATGAGGCAAGTTGTTTTTAAGTTGTTGATTGATTTGGTCCTGGATGTGAGTCTTAAATGCGCCGCAGAAAAACAGTAGGCAATGGTTTTGAATAACCGTTATTCCAGGATTTTTAATGCCTTGTCTCCCTCAAAGGGAAAGTTGACAAACACCTTCTTTTTAGCCAGTTGAATTTCTTCATCGTTCGGTTTTTGATTCCATATATCGTCGAACAAACGCCTCTGGATATCCGTTCTTCCAGAGGATGTTTCTTATGTAGGTTAGCTTTTCATTCTGGGTCTCCGGATTACAAACTCTCCCTACCTTGTATGCTAGAACGTTCACTGAATTCTGTTTCTATCTCAGTGGGACGAAACTTTGAAAATGTGTGTACTGATCAACCAACGTGCTCTGACGGTATACTGTTCTTTCGGTATAGCCATCATCTGTACGACGAAGACCAATATCCAGAATGGAGAAAAAGTTGTATTTTTATATTTCCAGTGTAAACTGTATACCCGGATGAGGTCCGTTAAGTATTTAAAGTAACTTAGTAATGTCCGTTCCGGATTCACAGATGATGAACCAGACGGGTTTGTGTCTAAATCTTCTCGTTTGGTTCTCACCCCCGCTGCCAAATTCTGCTTCATTTCTTTCTGTTGTATAAATGTTATTTATTTCTAGTGTAATTGTTGTGTTAGGCCAATCGGCTAGCACTCCAGAGGTATTTCGTCTTGACTGGAGCTCATTAGTACCCCATTCGTAGAACTAACACTAAAACCCGTCGGTTTGGGAGAGGAAACGTTTAAACCGGAACTATACACGCAATGACGTCATGGAGGACTCACAGATAGCTTCGTGTGCACAAGTCATGCAAACAAACAGACAGTGGATTATGGCATACTGTTATTCTAGTTCAGAGTCCTGTTCGGACTACAAAAGGCGTACACTGAGCTATCTCAACTGGACAGTTGACTAGACGAATCTGTTTTTAAGCTTATTCTCCCATTCTGACAAAAGCGTTTACACAAACAATTGGTGGTGATTCATTTTGAAGATTCGGATTCAAACATATATGATGGGCAAATTGTGAACCTGAGGGTTAATGAATCCCATACGAGCCTCACACAGTGGGCGCGGAAAGTAGTGGAAATGAAATAGTGAAATAACTATTGTTTTTTTTAACTGAAGGGTGTTGAACAGTTAGATGTTCCAACCGTTTATTGAACCACAGTTTTAACTATTCAATGGAGGAAAGGGGTAGAGAATACATACATTGAATAGGGGGTGATTTCTTCTTGGTACATATCGCAAGAGTAACAACGATAATCTTTGACCACTCTCTTGAAGTTCCCGTAAGTAGTCCCGTGAGTGAGCACTCTTTGACAATGTCAGCAAAGCAGATGCTTTGGCTATGGCTACTTTCCATACAAATGAGGTGTTGACCCGGGGTGATAAACGTCACCAAACTATCACCCTAAAGGATACGTGCTCAAAAACCCATCACCACGGCCTGACTTTCCTCATCATGTACTGCATGGTAGCCCTTTGACTAGCCGCTTTCCTCTTCTGATAATTACACCGTAATGTGTTCAATAAGGTGAATAAAAATGAACAAACAAAACAAAAATACATCTCACATAATTTTGTTGTATTGAGATGAGTAGAGCCCCATAGATTTGCAGGCATTCAATGTACGTTTTGTAGTTTAATCCTGTAACCAAGTTTGTTTTTGTTGTCCTCCAATGATCAGAAGCCTTTTTGTCACGACTTAGCAAACAGTGCAAATGCGGGCAGCATCTTCAGGTGTGTTGTATATATGTATGTATGTATGTATGTATGTATGCCGGTAGAAAACGGGGAATATGTCTATCTCAAACGATCCAAACTTTCGTCTGAGCGACTCAACTTCCTTCAGAGTCGCTGATGATGCTCTAACACTATGTGTGCAACATCCCAAGTCCTCCGAGATGTTGAGCATAAGAAACACTATGATACAGCATATATCTTTCCAGTGCATCTGAGCACTAGTCCTCGAATATGCGTGTACATTCGTTTGCTTTTCCCTGGAGTTGATATTCCGATCATGTGGTACCTTAGTGTATTTTTAAAAATTTTCATCCTGTTTTGGATTCATCCACGAATCACGCCAACCGATTTTTAGGCCGCCAATAATCCACTGATCTATTCTCCCCGTAACTCAGTGAATCATTAACCCACTGTCGATTAGCGCGCTGTGTTGTGCCCAGATTTTGCCCTATTAGGTTACGGGGTAGTAACAATACTGTGCATTCACGTTGTGATCACGTATTGCGCATGCCCAGTTGTCGTCTGCCGCATCGCGCTTCGTTCGCTGTAGCCGCTCAGGGTTCGGGGAATCCACATGGAGATTAACAGACGACGTGGAGACGGAGTATGAAGAAATGTACAGAGCCATTAGGTAGAGTAGGTGTCTCACGCCTTCCTGGTTGGCGTTCGAGAGACTCAACAACTGGCTGGTAGGAGACATTGAAAGATATGACAACCAACCTCAATTTATTTCACTGTATGATGATGATAATGATGATGTTGTGATCACAAGTAGATTTCATCAGATAGGTGACGTTTAACTCAATGATGGCAAGAAACATGCTAAAGTGTCTTGATTTTAACTTTTAATGACTGAGTGGTCAGTCAACAATCTATCTAACTAAGGTGATTCTAGTCTACAAATTACGCATATCCTGGAACGACGCGTTACAGTTTTAGGACAACTGTGATCAATCAAAATTCACGGGTGACGTCAGCAAAGCGCATGCATGCCACAGCTACTGGACTACATACCATGGGTCGATTGGAACAAACAATGAGAACCCGTGTGGCCCAGACGGCAGCAGAATAACGGCGGAAATGGTAGAACGCGATTGACAGAGGTGTGGATGACCAATGAGTTTGGTTTATTTAAAATCCCTGATTTCTTTCAATAACTGCTAATCCTTGATTCGTATTCTGTGATCCGTATTGCGTGGTTCGTATTCCGATGTCAGTGCGTGCTAATACCATTACTACAACCATCGCACTAACCCAGTCACTGATTGGATTGTGCAAGCCCATCCAACGAAATCAAATATTTTTCATTACTGCAGGTTTCCAACCAGATTATGAAAATATATTGGGCAAATTCACACGGTTTTAAGTGATGAGCAAAATATAATCCCTGGAAATTTCTCCCACAACACAGTTGTCTCTACTCAAGTTCAGGAGTCATGTGTGGCTTATTTGGGTCTACAAAAACGGGTGAACAGAGCGCGTGATTTTCATATCCTGTTTCCCGTTCATGAATGAAATGTCTGCATGGAGAGGCGAGGAAAATTTTACAGGACAGGATCCATACATTTTCTGATGTTAGTGAGTTCACACAATATGGGACGAATGTTCGTTCATTCTGGTTTTTGTGCAGCTCACATGGAACTGTTCCACAGTTCAAGACCCTGAAGGAACTAACACGGTTAAACACTACTGTAAATGGTGAATTCACATTGGTTCAAAACAGGTTGACATAGCAACCGTTCCCAGCAATTAAAGAATTGCCCATTTTTGAGAAATGAACTGATAGATTTACGGAATTTCACAATTGGTTTACCCCACTGAACATGTGCTCTAGTGTTTTTATTGCTATAATCCAAAATCTTGTTTCCAGCAAATTAAAATCTGCATAGACCTATGAAAAGTTAAAAACAAATTTGAAAAAGTGCCTTCTGAAACCGATTCCTTTCTAACTGTCTGTTTGCCAGTCAGAATGTCCAATCTTCAGGCCGAACTGTATGTGCCTGGTCTGACAGATTAGGTTTGGCGTCGGGGCTACGCCTACCTGGGTGCTATTCATCGATAACATCCAGTTCGCTGGAAACGTTTGAGTAAAAACAAGTAACACATTCTGAGCATAACTCATATTGGCGTGTTCATTTTTTGACTTGTCCTCGCACATCTAAATGAATGTGACATGGTGAGAAGAATAGCACATATGGACAGTGCGATGATTAAATTGGACGAACGATTGGTTGTTGGGTCTCTTTACCAAAGTCGTTAACAAATTCAATTACAGTTTACTCTACAAGTCGCTAGAACGAGATGAGATAACAAAGCATAGAACAATGAGAATCATAATATAGACACAATTGCGTACATAAAGCTCATTTACTGTGGTCAAGATAAATTTGAAAATGGTTACGTAATACCAAATAAGAGAACTGATGGTGAACGGATATAGAAGGGTTCTATTACAGCCTACTCACCCTCACCGCAACGAATTCATCACCAACGTGTCGAAACGTTATCCCTCTGATTGCCTATACGACGGAATTCACTTTGGGACACATATGCCTGTCAGTTCTCCTATTTGGTACTAGATAGTCGTTTTCACTTTTCTTTTGCTCACGTTTGTTTCACTTGAACCGCAAAACTTATATGAATTTCCATATATGATAATATTCGTGTATCATTCTAACCCATTCAATGTGCCGAGAAAGCACCTGAAGTGGATGGCGCTATCAACTGTGCTCGTACAGTGTTCCTATTTGCATTCAAATGAATGCTATTTAATTGTACAGAAATTGATTTCCTCAAGGACGGAGCTATCAGTTTGGAGAATTTTGCTACCTGTGTGTTGTGTCAGTGATCGCTCTGTCCTACACCAAGCATAACAGCCCAGTTGTAACATGCGTTACCAATCAGTGGTGTAATTGAATTCAGTTGCTCTCATTTTTTCCTGTATGATGTGTGAATCCCGACCTGTCAAGATCAAATAAAGTGAACTGAAAAGCACTGGAAGCTTTGGTTCTCCTCAGTACAGATGCGATCCATCCGCCCAAATTGAGGGACCAAACTCGGGACCTCACGACAAATAGAATGCTAGCCTACCCCCTTACCCCCACCCCCCACTCGTCACACACACGGTTGCACAACCCATCTTTGAGAGCACATTGCGGGCACGACGCGTTGAGAATTCGAGGAATACGGGATGGCTCGGTCATTTATTTATCGATTCTGAACGAATATATCACTTTTTCGATGTTCATATTTCGAATTAAACGGCAATAATTTCACCCACACTAATGTTCCTCATATCAAACATAATAAATATATTGATAATTCGAACATCAATTAAATAAAGTGAATGTATTTCTAAATATAGAATTTTATCAGGATCTCGGCCTACACTTCAATCAAAAATGAACACTTAACGCCGTGATCGAGGGATACCCACGCGAACAAAAACTACTGTGAATGATAGAGAAACAAGAGTCCACTCAACCTAAAAAGTTCATCCGTAACTTAGTAGTCACTTTTTGTTTGTCAGTAAGGATATAAGCCAAAAATGGATCGGGGAATTTCGTATGAATGCTAATACTCGCACAAGTCCAAAAGTCAACTGAGTTGAGATAAGTTGAAATAAAGTCGATGTGGCTAATCAGCGAGGAATCCCATTTCGGATTTGAACTGAAAAAAACGGAATAGTGTAGAATCGGGTAAAGCCAAAACAAGTTGCAATTAAATCAATTCTATTCAGACCGACAAGTGAATAAATATTAAAAATGTTAAATAAACATTGTTCAAATTTTTGTTTGGCAGATTTGAAGTTCGTATGTCGATTTTGAGATTCGAACCCAAGCATGGACGCCGCCTACGCTTTGTACGCGCATGCTCTACCAGCTGAGCCACGAGGCCACACCGAGGATACTGAACTTTTCATAATCGACATACAAATAAGCATTGCTCAATGCTTTGATATCCAATTGACTAAGATGTTCTCTCCGATTCAGCCAATCCGGTTGATTTTCACCTGTGGTCGCAAGATCCGTTGGGAACTATGTAGGCGGGTTGGCTACCTGTAGACTGTACTGTGGGGCGTGCGTACTCGTCGCACGATCGTCAAAACTATCCTTCCTCAAAAATGCCTTTGTACCATTGTATCTTTAGCGTTGCACCGATTGAGGCTTCCGATTGCGCCGCTGATAATTTTTTATAAAACTCTCATTCACCTGTATTTCATTCGTCTTTGAATTGTATCTGGTCGACATGTCATAGACGTTTAAAAACATCTGGTAGATCAGTTTTCTGTACCACTGATTGACACAAGTTGCTGGCAAGGATGTCACAAAAAGGGAGCCAATTGGTGCCTTTGAAGTATTTCACGTCGCTTGAATTCATAGAAATTAGATAACTCCAACCACGTGACTTGAACAGCGTTGCCGGGCGTTTCTTNGCGTTTCTTTGAGGTTTCATCTGTCGCTTTGTGGTCTCACAGTAGGAAGTTGCTCATAAATTCCTCCACGTCCACTGCTGATTGTGGATTCGAGAATGCCAGTGCACTCTGGACCATTTTCACTAGATTCCTAGCTTCACTATTGGAACACGCTTATGTTGATGCCGTTAGTATCCTACGCTATTAAACCAGGTTTTCATCTTCGTGACACTGATTGGAAAACCACTGTCTGTGACAAGCACGTGATATATCTTCCCAGATGAAGCATTTCCGGAGAGCCTAGATAAAGAAGTATGTTACTGGCATAATTTTGAGACACATATCAGACCACTTTGAGTAAGAGTGAGCGACAATCAGGGCATATTATTTATTCAGAAACGGGCCGCAGAAGTCAGCATGTACCCGTTGTCACGGTGTGTTTCTCTTTTTCCATGAAGTTCAGTTTTCCGTCTGGAGTTCACTTTGTACAGGCACAAGCCACAATTCATGTGCCAATATCTGCATCCAACTCTGGCCAAGAACACATTTCTTGAGCCAGAAACTTAAAGTTCTCTGCTCCTAAATGATCTCTGTATAGATCCTCTAATACTATACCTTTTCAACATCAAATGAATCCGTTTGAAATTCAAGTGAATTCAACCAATCGCACTCGTTTGGGATGATTGGTGTTTCGGCCGTCAAATGCCACCGATTGGACCCCATCCAGTCCGAATGAACTCACCTCCCAGTAAACAAACAAAAGTACTTTTTTGAGTGAGTTACCGCCCTACCCCCGCCCCACACACACACACCCGTTCCACCCGGGAATGTTATGTTCGCGATCGTGTGCGTCATAGATACGAACGAACGAACCCGGAGCTAATTGGCCTCTGTCGGTCGGGTAAGGAAACAATTCATGTTAAGATGGATCGATAAGTCGGTCATCATGCCCCGACGTGAATGTGAGCATGATTCTTAGTATGAGTGGAGTCAGTCAAAGCCCATAATAACCCAATGAGTAAATTCCACTGAGGCCGAGTTTCTCTCAAATAAAACCGATTCCTTTGAATCCAATGCGATTGCTGACGTATTTCTGACATTGGATTGCCCACTTAACAAGATACTTAAGAATGGTAAAAGTAGTGAAAAAAGTAGCAGTATTTCACTTGAATAGCAAGATCAAATTTGAACCTATTCACTAGCTAACAGAAATCATATTTTTCTGTCATTCCTTGGCGGATTAATACATTCACTTCACAATACCATTGTCAATAATCTGTGACATGCGGCATCTCCCTTCGCTACTCAGGTTCATCGCACCGGTTCTTATCTCTATTGAATCATTGCTCAACCCATCGCATCCTTTCACATACTGATTATATCTGTGCGACCATTTATAGTTTAGTGAATGAGACAGGTGGTGATCTGAATGAGTTACAGTTATCCATGATCCCACAAGCGATGATAACTCCGAACTGGGTGCTCTATGACGTATTAAGTAGAGATCGGTAAAATATTCTACCTCAGGTTGTCTTGATACTGAATGTTGAATAAGAGAAAAGGTTCAGTGGCATCGCGGATGCCGCTTTGCAGTATATTTCCCGAATGTGTTACCACGAAAGATTGTATAAACGAGCTACCTATCATACAGGTGAAAAGCAGTTCCAGTTCAAACAACCATAAAGGATGCATTTGCGTGCGACGCCTTTGGTTCCTGTCTTTTAGCTTCCTATTTAGGTGATCAACGGAAGGAAAACAGGAAGGTTGAAAGTTGAACTGAAGTGGAAATTGAGAAGTTCAGTGTATTAATCATGCAGGGCAATCGTGAAAATGCACGATTGCCACTGTTTACGACACCCAGCGATATCAATCAGTGTCTATAACCATCGATTAGGCTCATCCTGAGGTCCCCAACTAGGGAGCCTAACGGAATCTAAGTGACCCATACTCGTGGTTGGGGTTTTCATACCCTCATGCCAGATCTCAGCTTGACCAACCTGGGATTTATTCCACCCACTACCTGCCTCGGAAAACATTGCTTGCTGTGGAAAATTATCTGGTGATATGCGTAACATATGCCCCAACCAACGTATTCCATGTGGGTCGACCACTTGTCAGAGTGGGCGGCCGCAGTTTCCTAAAACTCTGCGCCTACCTCAGCATTGTTCGTCCGGCTGCCCCACCAGATTCGTGCGATGCTGCGTCTACACAACCGCCCGACTCAGTTCAGAGTAGAAAAAATGTCACTGCTTTCCACGACATCGGCACATCCGGCTGCCTGTTAAGGGTCGGGTGTATGCTGCAGCAGTTCGACCAGTTCAACTGTATGGAGCAGAAACTTGACCATTAGGAAAATAGGACAAAGATAGACTGTCGGTGTTTGAACACCGTTGTTTACGCAGAATTGCACGAATCTAGTGGGGCAGCCGGACGGACGATGCTGAGGTAGGCGAGTGCGATTGTTTGGATTCACTTGAAGTCAAAAAGGTATGGTATGCTTAGTGGAGAAGACAACCGATCGATCATGTATAGAATATTCTCAGAACAGAGTGCTAATTCCTCAGGTTCATCACTGTGCAAGTGAACATTTGATAGACAGAAAAGAATACGGTGTTATATTTCAATGCTTCATGTTCCTAATGTGTCAGTGGAAGAAAAATGTATGCAAAAGCGCGCCGGATCAATTTGCATTTGTTGTGCGTAAAAGTGCCATTATCATTCTGATAACTGTATTTAGAAAATGACTACTTGGATACTTATGAGTAGTCAATGGTCAGATATTATCAAAATGGATTGTGATACTGGTAACGAGGTCCGCTCAACGAAGACAGATATATGGGCTCTAAATTGTGATATCGTGGTACCACAGAACCACGCACAGTAGGTTTTCTTCGTATTATCGCGCAGTGCATATTGCGGTCAAAACCCAGACACTTTAGTTCAGTTTTGTGCACACTACTGTGGATCATTTAATTGCATGAATGCGCAGCGCACAGAATCCTGCTGCCCACTACTGTGAACCGTTCCCAAGCGTTTATCCGTCTCGCGACGGGCGTCTACACTATTGACAAGGCAACCCATTAGAGCCCATTAGAGAAGAAATTTGAGTAATTTTGAGGACAAAAATGAAAGAAGACCGGTTTTCGAATTGACTTCACTTCTCGCCACCTGACATTGAAAGTGGCACTGTCGGAAATATCAGTTGGTAACATAGAATCAGTTGGTGATTTCCCTGATGTTATTAAAATTTTCCTTTACGAAAAATCTAATCGTTTTAACTATTTCTCATATTTTGCGGTTTTCATTTTACTTTTGGGTATTTAGTATTTAACAGTGACGTTTGGTCACGAGGATTTTTGTACAGGTCAGGTCCGCCATTCGCTTTTAATAACCCGTATGTTCTTCGCCCCGGATAAAGAGCTAAAATCAATAATCAATTTACTTGTTTCCTAATAGCATATTCACACACAAGCTTGGCTCCTATCTGCTTACAGCTAACTCAACAAATGGTTCAATTGCCTGACAACTCTGGAGACTCTTTTTTCCACCTTCAAGGTGGTTGATGCCTTGACTTATTTATTCCCGTACTTCCAATTACCTCTAAGTTCTATTTGTCAACTGTCCCACTTAGTTTCTGCATCACAACCAAGTATGGTCTTGAGAGTGCTCTTTCACCATTTACTTATCTATTTGTTCGATTAATTAACAGAGGACTACTCATAATACACTGTCACTCAGCTCAATTTTGTTCACCGATTTTGTTTTCACGTTAGCTTTCGCTTCGTGTCCGATTTATAAAGCGTGTCGCGAGTATTCGGTAGACACTATCAACGAATTATGAAGTATTCTATTTTATTTATTTATTTAGTATAAAAATGCATAATTTGCTTTCCGTAGGGATGCTGCGGCTGAACAAAGGGTCCACGGGCAAATACAAGAATATAGAAGACGAGCGGTAGGGGAGGGATTTGAACTCAGGACATCCAGGTTACTGTTCAGTTGACCTCGAGCACTTAACAGATCACTGAACTTTATTAGATCGAATTCGCCAAGAGCTGAACAACTGTTCGTCCTTAGAAAGACTGATAGAAGATCACATTCAAATAAAGCCAATAATGTAGCATGAATGTGGTGTTACCGTAGTAAAAAGTCATTTCAAGTCTAATTAAGTCGAACTAAGTTCGATGCACAGGAAGGGTGAATTCACAACGATTTTCACGATAATACAGTGGAAGTGGGTGGGGTGGGGGAGAGGTAAAAGAATATGGATGGGGTAAAACAGCGACAGTGCATTGCGAGTGACAAGACGATGTTTCATCAGACGTACGATAATAATTGGTGCCGGGTTCACTAAAAGGCGAGCAAGAAAAGGGAGGATGCTGCTTCTGTATGTGACGGTGCGTGCGGGAAGCAGCCTATGATGAGAGCGCGTACGGGAGTTTGACCTGAATTTAAGAAGTCCGTTGTCCAAGCAGTTATCTTCGTTGTTTAAGATTCTGTCGATCATTCTTTCACATGCTACGATATACTTGCACAGGATAAAATGTGAACAGGCAAGTCAGAAGACAAACTGCGAGAGGAATTCCTTTCGTATGCTCTTATCAGTCGCGTACGCATAACAAGATAGACAAATGAAGCGAATTAAGAAATCTAGTTAGTATTACCCATGAGTGTGTATGTGCGTGTGTGATTGTGTACAGTGTGTGTGATGCACGTGATTGGTTGCAGCCAGTGAAGGCCAAGGGTAAAGGTCATACGTTTTTGGATGCACACTGTGGGTTTGTTGTGAGCAATCGATAATGCCTCGAGTAGCCTTAGTCGGTGTTTGTCTCGATGTCGGTCATCACACACTGTACACAATCACACACACATGGTTAATACTAACCAGATTTATTAATTCGCTTCATTTGTCTATCTTGTTCGATGTTATGCGTACGCGACTGATGACAGTATACGAAAGGAATTTCTCTCGCAGTGTTTGTCTTCTGACTTGCCTGTTCAAATTCATTACGCGATCCAAATTTTTCAGAACAAAATCTGCCAGGATAGTACTGGCTATATCACTACATCGGGATAGGAGTTTTATGGACTTTAAAATTAGTATGAAATCTTTTTCTTTTAGGCCAGGAAAATATTCGGGGAACGGTACAGCAAATGAGGGAGGATGCATGCTACCACGTATTTGGAAATTACGTTTGGGGAAACAGCAAGCGTTTTAAGACTGAAAGCATGAGAAGAAAGTTTACGAAACCTGTTGAATGAGAATGCAACGGTCAAGCGAACCAAAGGCCTTGGTTTAGTCAACAAAAATGAGGCAAACACTTCCAACACTCTTATCCAGAACTGAGGCTACACAATGAACAACATAAGTGACAGCGGCAAAAGTCGCAAGGGATTTTTCATAAGCAACCTGAAGAGGATCAATAACATCAGAGAGGTTAGTCAAACGATTCAACAGGACTCTTTCAAAGACTTTTAGAAGAGGCGATGAAAATCTATCAGTATCAGGACATCTATGGTCTCGATGGGGCAACACAAATCAAAACAGCAATTATGGTAGCTTTTGAGATGTTTGCATCTGGAAAAATTGCCGGAATTGGAGAAAGTGGAAAAATTAGTTGAGGAGTCTGGTTAGGTTATGGGGTGGGTGTGTATGATTCCTAGTTTCTATTGTCCGGGATACCACTTGGGCTTGTTGACGATGTTAAAGTTTAACATAGATTTTAGGATGTAAGATAATTGTATATTGGTCGGACGCACTAATAGGAGCTCATATATATAAAGAAGATTTCTGAGATATTAAAAAAAATCTACCGTCAACCAGGGGCCTCAAAACAAGCAAGAAAGATTGAAGAAACTTGACGTTCTTAAGAAAGAAATATTGAAACTTATTGAAAGAGACATTTTACCTTTGACAGTTGATTCGCATGCAAGTCAGGATCCAGTTCCCCAAACTATCCTTATTTTTTACTATTTACATTTCCAAATCTCCTGTGGTATATCATACTGGGGTTGTGGAATCAGGGAAAATCAATCTGATTCGAATGTGCTAAGACCAAATTGATTGGAAAACTGTTGGATGTGAGATCAACCTATATTGAGTGAATTGAATTCCAAAGAAGAAGAGCCAATTGTGTGACACAAAGCATCGTCGTCAGTAAATTTTGGGATGTGGGTAGCGGATGAGACAGAGAACTCAAAAATGAGAGCACAGAAGATATATGGAAATGAAACAGCTCCCTGAAGCACACCGGATTTTTGAACTGGAGGTTTAGCTATCCCCCTGCTGAATTTGGTGCACTAAACCATTTCTATGAAATATTCCCGAGAGCAGCTGTCTCCAAATACCAAATACTGAAATTTGAAAAAAAGAGATGATCAAGAAACGGGATCAAATGCACACGAGTAGTCAAGATATACACAAAGAACGGACTTGGCTGAATCGTTAAAAGACCGACCGGTAAAATGGATTATAATGAATACGGTGTGCAACGTAGATCTTATAGGAAACATTTAAGGGTGAAGAAAAATAAAAAACTGTAACGAAAAGTATATCGCTTTGTCTAACGAATGCATTTCTGCAAGAGGAATGAATAGTTTAGTCGTACGTTGATGACAGTAACTGGTAAGGTTATATTTTCATTATGAAAATACTCGTGAGTAGTATAGTAGTAGTAGTAGTAGTAGTAGTAGTAGTAGTTCCGGATCTCCGGAGGGATAAATATGTGGTCGATATGGCTTGAAATTTTCGGTGTTATTTACTGAAGGTGAAAGTACTGTTTGTAATACATATGTATCCATCCCAATGAGTACTATTGTTTGAGGAACATGTACAAAGTTTATCAAATACTCGTGCATCATGAAGTGATACTGCAGTTTGTGTTATGTTTCATTTAAGCGGTACTCTTGTGAAAGTTTTTCAACAACTGTTTACATATCACTCTGCTGCCTCCATTATCTTCTTTTCTCATCTCTTATTTCACTGTGGGAACCTAATCGATCGAATCATTGTTTTACCCGACCTTTGGATTAGCGGCTAAGTATATTTGCGGTCGCAAATATGTATTGATATACTTCATTCTATAATAGAAATGAAGTTTCAGTTTTCGTTCAAATGAGTTTTTCCACGTGCTGGAAATTTGGTCATAGTAAGTCGAGACCCTGCAATTTTGTATAGAACGTTGTTCGGATTGCTGTCACACTCATTCCTTTCACCCACTAATCCGGCAACCTGTATCTTCCTTCAGTTGGATTTACTCAAACAACTCATTGTGTTTCTATTCCCTCCTGCAAATGGGTCAGTGAATTTGCTAAGGGTACTGAGCATTCATTGGTCAGTGTGTTGTCCCCGGTGCCAAGTATTGCTGGATAACTGATAGCATTATATCAGCCAACTTGTCCGATAGTTCCGTGAAGTGTGCTCTGTTTGAATTTCTGCGGGTGAGACCTAGTGTCGTGAGATACTACCTACTTGTAACCACTAAGTAACCTTCGATGATCAAAAATAAAACAAGACCATCAAGGGCGGAATGATGTGTTTGGAAGAATAACTACGGACTGCTCTATACATTACCCTGTATGTCGGAAAGAATTGAGACGGCACTTGTCTGATTAGGTTTTTGTGTTATGCATGCACAATTACTGACCTCCCATCTGGTATCCTTAACAGACGAATATCCTCGATCGGTACCGGAATTTTTGGAATTATTACACTGAGAGAAGCGAATAGTTTCATTTCGGTGGTATTCCGTTTTGGTCAATACGTTCCCGTCTGTCTTGTTGGATCCTGGAAACCATCCTCAGTTGCAGGGTCTTCCTCCAGCACTTCTCAAATTTGGAGCAGCTTCCTTAACCAACATGATGACATCCATCGTCAATGAGTTCCCGGCTGATTTCTCTTTCCTGGCGACCAGTGACCATGATCACCGTCCTCAACTTTATTTGCGAATCGGTTACGTCCTATCGTGCTGACCTCAGTGGCCCTAAAGTGGACTGAAAAAGCTATCCTGAGTCGGTTGCAGTCAATCATCAAAATTCCTTACGATCCCCTTCAGGTTGCGTGTAAACCAAACAGAACGCTGCATCTACTATGATACATTTCATTCTGATAATAATAATAATAATGATAATTTCATTTTACGTGACGAGCAGTGTACATTTCGTAAGTGAAATATGAGAATTTATGCTTACACATGTTATACAAATACAAATTTAAAAAATACAATACAAATACGCAAGATGAATAATCTTCATTGAGGGAATCAATTTGGTTGTTTTTACCGTGAATATTGTTTTGGAACTGATGGTTACACTTTTATTTTAGTTTATGGACTGTATTTCAAAGTGAATATTATTTTCAGATTGATGTTATCATTTTTAGTTAAATATCGATTGAACTAATTGTTCGAAACTTTTTTAAAGTTTTACCCCTGGAGTGCTCACTTTTCAGTTGTGCTGATGGACGTTCTCCAATATATCGGTTCCACTTTATTTGGTGCAAACTGATTTTTGTCTGTTCAACATGGAATATGTTCATCCAAGTGTGAGGAGTTCAGGAACCTTAAATTTACAAAAGCTTTGTGTTGTGGGACCACGTAAACATGATGTCAAAATTCAAACTACTCCTAAAGAATAAGTAGTCAGGTAATAGAGAAGCAAATAAGGTGCACTCAAGAATTAAAATAACCGGGAAAATTGATGGTTGCATTAAAGTTTACCAGATGCAAATTAGTTCAACACGCTCATACAAACTGAAATTAATTTAAAAAATGGAAGTAAAAAGACGATTTGGATACAGCTGTTCAACGGATTCGAAGAGAGAAGTCATTTGAGAAGCAGTTTCTTTTCGACATTTTAATCGCATCAGATGGTTACAAGAATATAATTGTAGCAAAATGTGCTTGGCTCCGTTTGTCGGAATACTGCTTTTGGCTTTTGGCTTTGTTTCCCGGAAGTACAAATGTGACCTTGTCGGCTCTCCCAATAGCACTGAACGCATGTGATTTGCAGTTATGGTACTTTACAGTCTGAGATACATTTAACTCACCACTTGCGTTGCGCATTTGGTCATCCAGAAGCCTTCATTTGCAGGCATTTGTACTCAAAATTAAACACAGTAAAACGACAACCGTTCTGCCAACGAAAGTGATCATCATCATTGTGTTTAAGTGCAACACGGCATTTGACCTTTGCTAAGGACGGCTGTCTAAATAAACCACTGGAACATTGCTTGTATCCCGATATACTTGCTCACCACCAGATCAAACAATATAACCTACTTTCGAATTCTGTGTCCAATTCTTTTTCGCGTATACTTGTAGTGTTTGTGTTTGATTGCTATACTGGACACACGACCGGAAGACCGGTACGTCTGACCACCAACCGGATGACATCCATATAAATGAAAGGTTCAGTGCATTCGCAGCTTGGTTCTAAGTCATCTAGTGGATAGTGGAAATATTTTGAAAAATGTAGGTGGGTTTAAAATATTGCATAGGGTAACCAAGAGATATAATCTAGAAATAAGAAAGCTCCTTTACACTACCGCATCGGAGGCAATTTCGGTACATATTTTCAATCGTAAAATATGCACCTGGACTGGACGCTGAATTGAGTGTGTATGGGGGATAGAGTATCACCTCCCTTCACCCTCCCTCTCCACTCCCCGGCAACACTGTATATCGTTCAATACATTCTTGACTGATAATTTCTAGTTTCGCTTTCTTCACGAATGCGCCTGTTCTACCCTGTGAATGGACCAACTCTACGAATTCACGCAAAAGCTGTATTTTACTTAGCCATCGATGAACTGGGCAAATTGTGAACTATAGATTTTTACGTCATAAAAAGACACCGAGCTTGTCTCTCGAATGCATGAGCAAAGATGAACTGGTGCGATGTCCAACTACATATACGTGTTTGTTGTTGATCTCACTGAACTGCTATCAAGCATTAAGCCAGCCAGTGTAATTATTAGAGAACGGTCAATTCATTCCCACACAATCTCTCTGTTTATAAACAATGGGACATTCTGGTTGGTACTTCCCATCGAATGGGTTAATCCAAGCTTGATACTGAAAATCGGTTGAGCCATTCGCACAAGGTGATGACCGCCGACCGTGTAGCTCAGAGGTGGGGGTTTAATGTCCCTAACTGAAAGTTTGTGGTTCGCGTCCTAACACGGACACAGAAGGTACGCATTGCTGACAAGTCCAAAAAAAGACAAAACAGCTGTCCAGTGCTTTTTGTCAGTTATCACAAATATTTAAATACATTAGGACAGCGCGGTAATAATAATCTTCCAAGGACTGAAACCCATATCCAACATCATCAAAAGTGCCCGGGGCCTGTGAGAAACCGACAGAGAAATTCACCATCTAACTGAGGTATTCTCTCTCTTTCACGTGTATATGAGAATATTATTTAAATAGCAACCAAACACCGTTAGTCCCCTCAGGAAAGAACTCTTCAGTGCTTCACGTGGAGTACCGTTACTATCATCCACGGTTTGTGTGGGTTGACTTCTCTGGATCGAACACAAATGATTGAACGATTGTTTATTCACTACTAGTGAACCTGATAATCCAATCTTTTGTTTCATCACCAGGGGAAAAACCATGGTAACAACCTCATCCGTTTTTGTTTGCCTACCTAATGAGTAAGAATTTTAAATTGCGTGTACTACTACCTTGATCGATGTGAGCAAAAAGGGAGGTGCCAAATTGGGATAGTGCAAACATTTGAATGTTATTTACAAACGTGCAGTCAACAACCTCGTGCATGAGATAAGTTACTGTCCGAAGCAGCCTGTTCGGGCAGAACACAAAAGGTGCATGTTTAAAGACCCACAAATATCCTATTCATTGTAATCATATATCCCAAAACGGAATCCATAATCCGGACACATGAGAAAAGAAATGAACTTACAAATTTTCGTTTTCTTCCTAGTCATGAATGTTAATGTGGAAAGAATTTTTCTCAGGTCATTTGTCTCCAGGTACCAGTATTTTTAAGGTGATTAAGCGGCGGCGGTGGC